>CM076974.1:49529035-49739035 GCA_039105355.1 Benthosema pterotum
GTGTGTGCGTGTGTTTTTGCTACATTGTGGGGACCTACATCTGACAACACACTGACCTCATGGGGAACTACATTCTCGTGGGGACCAAAAACGGAGTCCCCACGAGGATTATCATTTAACTCGACAGAAAAAGCATTGCTGATATGAAATACGTCACAGGGACTCTTGTCCCAACAACGTCCCTCGTGGGGATAGGTCAGGGCTGGACTGGGACATTTTTTCAGGTCGGGCATTTTTTACTTGAGCCAGGCCACCTCCCAGCCACGGTTGGAAAGTTTTTGGGGGTTTTGCTGGGTCAAAAACTAAATAAAAAGTGGGCCTTGGTATGAAAAAGGTTGAAAAACACTGCTGTATACCATAAATAACAGATACTTATTAAGTAATGGGTCCCCACCATGTAGCAAAAAGTGTGCGTGTGCGTGTGCGTGTGCGTGTGCGTGTGCGTGCGCGTGCGCGTGTGTGTGTGTGTGTGTGTGTGTGTGTGTGTGTGTGTGTGTGTGTGTGTGCGTGCGTGCGTGTGTGTACCTTGTCCTTGTGGTCCAGAGAGCCTCCAGCCTCCAACAGTCTCTCTACAACTTCCACGTTCCCTTTGAAGCAGGCTTTATGTAGCGCAGACCTCTGGAACTGGAACCATAGCAACAAGCTTCACATAACTATTGATGTCCCAAGGTTTCATTGCTAGCAGAAACGTATCATTATGTGCCCTTATTTGGACACATCGGATCATATCATCAGTGAATATGCCAGTCTAACCGCCGACCTGACACAGGAGTAAGGCGTTGACACTATTAATGGTGGATATTGCTTGCAATCTCACAATTGATATGCATCACGATCAGGGCCGGATCGAGGCATGGGCATGCCCTAAATGCCCTGACTGCCTCACAAAACATGATGGCATGCGAAACAACCCACATTTCAAAGGTATTCCAAATAAAGTGTTTACACTACACTACTAAATAAACTAAATACAATTGTCGCACCACTAAACCATTTCATTAAACTAACACCATTTCATTAGCCTGGCTCAGCCCTGAATCAGCAAGTTAAAAATACCTTATTTTTTCTTTGTGATTCAGTGAATAATGAAGTGAAACGGAATGACAATTCAGACTGAAGTCAGGCTGCCATTTCATTGTTCAAAAAAAAAAAAAAAAATTTTACTCGCTTTATGAATGCCACGTTTTGCCCAAACACAGGAAAGCAAGTTATTGTAATGATTTTAATGATCTCAAATCACATCCAATCAACAGACAGTTTTCCAGACTCACATGGTCTACAGCGTTGGCACTTCCTCCATCACTCAGGTATTTGTTGACCAGCGTCAGTTTGTTGTCTGTGACCGCCTTGAGAAACGTCTGTTCATCTACCATGTCAGGCTGTGGAACGGACGGACGCACACACACACACACACACACACACACACACACACACACACACACACACACACACACACACACACACACACACACACATCCACCCATAAAGGGGTATTTCACTTTCTAAACAACTGGTTGTTGTATCATCTACTCCGGCTCACGTGAACACCCCAGACTTTTACTTTTTTTTAACTGTACTGTTTACTGTTCCTTTACTGCAGGGGTTTTCAACCTTTTTGACACCAGGGACCACCATTTATTCAGCATTTGAGCCACGGACCACCATTTGTTGACATTTTAGCCCCAAAGACCTAAAACTAAAGAATTCTTTTGGTTTTGTCCACAATTCCAGGCTGGATTTTGCGAACAAAACAGTGTAGACTTCTTAATTAAGTGGTGCTAATTCAGATGGTGAATATTTTAACTCTTGAGAGTGTAAAAATGAAACCAAATGGACCCGCAAGGGTCCATTTGGTTTCATTTTTACGCTCTCAAGAGTTACAACTGGTTAACCAACTTTCCATCATTTAGCCTGGGCACCACCTGGAACCCTCTCAAGGACCACTGGTGGTCCCCAGACCACCTGTTGAAAACCCCTGCTTTACTGTACTGTTTACCATTCCTTCCTTCCCGTGTTCTGGTGTGTTAAAGGGGAATTCCACGCCTTGATGATGATGATGTCATCAGATGTATTTCACCATGTTAATGATTTTTTTCAGACCTCCATTTATAGGAAATAAAAAATTGGGGGAACTTTTTTTTTTTTATCATGTCCACACAACATCTCTAAGGTATATTAATGACATTAAGGTGTGCTCTTACTATAAAGTCCACCTGCGGCTCCTTCCTCACAGGTCTCTTCCTGTCTCTCCTCCTCTTCCTCAGCTGGAGGATGTTGAACAAGTCGTCCACCGTGTCCAACCGCAGCCTGCCGCTGCAGTCAGTCTGGAGAGGAGGAGAAGAATATAGAGGGTCTGCAGGTGACTCCACACAAATCATCAAAAGAGGCTTATTTTCAGTTATTTTTTTATTGTAGTTAGTACTAGCTACTTTCAGCTTTGAAGGGTGCTCTCCCTCCTATGTCCAGCTTTGGGGAAATTCCCTTTGACAGTGAGTGAAAGGACGATTTTTAGTAAAGGTGCTGATTAGACATAGTACAATGATGTATTTAATGATGTATTTAGCGTTTTTAACCAAAACGCAGAACATTGTTCATTCCTTGTATTATTATTATTTTTTCTTCGCTGTGTGTGTGTGTGTGTGTGTGTGTGTGTGTGTGTGTGTGTGTGTGGTGTGCGTGCGCGTGCGTGCGTGCATGCGTGTGTGTGCGCGTGCGTGTGCGTGCGTGCATGCGTGCACCTACAACAGCTGCACAAGTATCCCTCTACCCCCAGAGGGCAGTATTGAACAATAACAGTACAATTAATACACTAATTTATAAAATGCATTAGTCTGTGTTACGTGGACTTTAATAATAATAATAATACATCATTATAATTCTGATAATAACATTAATTACGTTCAGCTGTGTCTGTGTGACTTCCTGTTCGCTGTCGCTGTCCTCAGACGAGGCCCCGCCCACATCCTGCTTCTCTTGATTGACAGCTGCCTCGTACACGCCCCCTGAGAAGTCACATGACTCCTTCCCCTCGAACCTCTGACTGGTCACCTGGGGGGAATCATAAGAACACTGAAATGTTAAAACTTAAAGTAAATAAGTAATATATAACGTAATACTTACTAAAAGTAAAATAGCAGAGCAACGTTTGTTCAACTTTGATGGCTTTATCTAATGGAAGCATTTTGGGGTGTAGTAATATGGACACAGAAAGTTCTGTGACGTGAAAAATAAACGAAAGGTGTGGTAATATTGTAGTCACACATTAAAAATAAATTCATCTTCAAATAGGTTAATTTTTGTTGATGACCTAATTCTAAAATATTAGAGCAACTTTTCATTCAACTTTTATTTGAGCCTTCTATCACATGAAACTACCTGTTTTTGATATGGACACAAAAAACATACTTCTGTGTGATAGAGTGGTCAACAATACAGAGGATGCTAATTTTGTGACTTCATTTACAAAGCCACAAAATGCTATTTATTCAGAAGTTGAACCACTGACCACCAATTGAGGACATTTTAGCCCCACAGAGACAAAACTATAAAGATTTACTTTGGGTTTGTTCACAATTCCAGCCTGGATTTGGGAAACAAACCGGCAAACAGGTAGAAATGACTAATTGTGTAGACTTATTAAGTGGTGCTAATTCAGATGATGATTATTTTAATTCTCAAAGAGTTATACCCGTTTAACCAACTGTCCATCATTTAGCCTGGGGACCACCTGGAACTCTCTCAAGGACCACTGGTTGAAAACCACTGCTAATACCATCATTTTTTATAACCCCCTTCTTGCTCTCACATGAAAATATGGAAGAGGGTTGTTTATTTTGTCAATCACTGATACATGTACAATTTAATAAAGGTCTGATTTTTCTTTTTCTTTTTTTTAGTGCCCCCTTCGGTGGCGGCCCACCTGGAATAGGCCTATGCCTGATACGCCCCTGCATGGGACGATGGGATCTCATCAATTCACCTCTACCTCCCGCAGATGGTTCCAGAAGGGTTTGTTGATATATCATTCATTACATTTAATTCCTAAAAGAAAAATTAATGAAATTTTACTTTTACACCTCTTGTTGATGAAGTGTTTTCTGGTTTATGGAGTGATAATAAGATACATCTAAAGCCTCCTCTGTATCTTTGGTCTCTAATAATAGTGTCAACAAAATGAAACCATCTTTTTATTTTCATTTCATATATGTTTATCCAATCTTAATGGGGAAAACACTTCTGGAACCGGGGCGGTGCCGTCACTGCGTAGGTCTATATGGTTAGATCTTACAATGTTAAACTACTGTGTCTATCTGTGTGACGGACCAAAATTGACATTCATGACCAAAATGAAGCGACACTACGAGCTACTGCAGACAAATTAATACAAATGTCTGAACGTGCCTTCAACCAGTGGTCCGGGGACCACCAGTGGTCCCTGAGAGGTCTTGAGAGTGTACAATTTTAGATGAGTTGTTATTTTGACCAACATTTTGCCAATTCTCTCCTAAATTGTAGGACACAAATTTGAAAATCCTTGCCTTTGGGGTCATAGAGACACTCAACATCAAATGGTGGTCCTCCTCCGTGGCTAAAATGCAGAATAAATAGTGGGCCCTGGTATGAAGAAGTTTAAGAAACCACTGCTTTAGAGTTTGGGAGCGTTCGTTATCAGTACAGCACCGCCCTACATGCCTTCCGCATTGTGTTCATATTCATAACAGGTGCTACGCAGGGCTGCTCAGTGTCAGTCAACAGGCATCTACCAGTAGATCACACACTTTTCAAAACACAGTTACAAAGTGCTGTACAATGTAAAAAAAAATAAAAAAAAACACTTGGACCCTTATAGATCTGTAACTCTTGAGAGTGTTCAAATGGTACCAAATGGACCCTTACGGGTCCATTTGGTTTCATTTTACACTCTCAAGAGTTAGATTATATTTAAACACCTGAATTACACAATTGGAAAATGGAGAATAATTGTTATTTTGACCAACGTTTTGCCAGTTCTCTTTCGCAATTGTGGACAAAAACGTTCTTGGTTTTGGGTGCAAGAAACTAAACTCAACATTTCAAACTGTCAGCTCAAATTCTTGCATTATTCTTAAACACTATCACAGTAAGTAACACCATCACCAGTATTGCAATGCTCAAACTTTCTAGGGGGCCTTGAAATGGATTTTCAGTAATGGAACAATCACATTTTTTTTTATGTAGATCTTATTGAGCCGGTCATTTAGTAGCTCTCAAGTCAAAAAAGTGTGGGCACCTCTGGTTTAGAGGTATTTGTACACCACATTGAGCATTTCCAATTTCCCGATACTTTTATTTCAACTCCACTGTATCTCAGATGTACACACACACACACACACACACACACACACACACACACACACACACACACACACACACACACACACACACACACACACACACACACGCAAACTCACCAGTTCCTCAACGCTGTGTAGTCCCATTCTCTCAGATCGATCAATAAATATATAGATCCCCAACAGTGACCTATCTCTGTCTGTCTGTCTGCCTGTCTGTCTGCCTGTCTGCCTGTCTGTCTGTCTGTCTCTCTGTCTCTCAGTGTTGTGTGTTCTGTGTGGACCTGCTGTCTTTTATATAGACCCAGAGAGAGATCAGATCAGGTTACGCAGTAGCCTATCATCAAGCATTCTCCTCCTCATACACACACACACACGCACACACGCACGCGTATGCGTACACGCACACACAGACACACACACACACCCCGTTGGCATGCGGTGATGTCATGGACGTCAGGGCGTCCAGTCAGAGACAGGTTCAGGGTCGGAGGTCAAAGCTGTCGCCTGCACGCTGATTTATGGAGTGACATCATGTCAGTCAGGTGGCGAGGCAGACAGACAGACAGACAGACAGACAGACAGACAGACAGACAGACAGACAGACAGACAGACAGACAGACAGACAGACAGGGTGCATGTGATATCAGTACAGTAGTGACAGTGAGTAAGTAGTGAGCTCACTGATCACAAATAATATTTCTGTTTTTAGACGTGCAATGTTTTAATGCAGGCTCTTAATCAGCGTAACACACACACACACACACACACGCACGCACACACACACACACACACACAAACACACACAAACACACACACACGGAAGAACAAACAGAAAATGTGGCTTTGGATCACAGAACAGTGGACAGACAGCATAGTGTTGCAGCACTACACTATAGGATCATACGGGTAGAATATAGAGAGACAGTAAAATGTACGGTCCTATGCTCCTACTGTTTCAATACAGAGAGACAGTAAACTATAGGACCATAGGATGCAGAGAGACAGTAAACTATAGGACCATAGGATGCAGAGAGACAGTAAACTATAGGACCATAGGATGCAGAGAGACAGTAAACTATAGGACCATAGGATGCAGAGAGACAGTAAACTATAGGACCATAGGATGCAGAGAGACAGTAAACTATAGGACCATAGGATGCAGAGAGACAGTAAACTATAGGACCATAGGATGCAGAGAGACAGTAAACTATAGGACCATAGAATGCAGAGAGACAGTAAACTATAGGACCATAGAATGCAGAGAGACAGTAAACTATAGGATCATAGAATACAGAGAGACAGTATAATCTACGATCCTATGGTCCTGCAGTTTCAATGCAGAGCGATAGTAAACTCTAGGATCATAGAATTCAGAGAGACAGTGTAGTGTCTCAGTAAACTATAGGATCATAGAATGCAGAGAGACAGGGTAGTGTCTCAGTAAACTATAGGATCATAGAATGCAGAGAGACAGTGTAGTGTCTCAGTAGTAAACTATAGGATCATAGAATGCAGAGAGACAGTGTAGTGTCTCAGTAAACTATAGGATCATAGAATGCAGAGACAGTGTAGTGTCTCAGTAAACTATAGGATCATAGAATGCAGAGAGACAGTGTAGTGTCTCAGTAAACTATAGGATCATAGAATGCAGAGACAGTGTAGTGTCTCAGTAAACTATAGGATCATAGAATGCAGAGAGACAGTGTAGTGTCTCAGCAAACTATAGGACCATAGAATGCAGAGAGACAGTAAACTATAGGACCATAGAATGCAGAGAGACAGTAAACTATAGGACCATAAACTATAGGACCATAGAATACAGAGAGACAGTATAATCTAGGATCCTATGATCCTGCAGTTTCAATGCAGAGCGATAGTAAACTCTAGGATCATAGAATGCAGAGAGACAGTGTACTGTAGTGTCTCGGTAAACTATAGCAGTGGTTTTAAAACTGTGGTCCGGGGACCACCAGTGGTCCTTGAGAGGGTTCCAGGTGGTCTCCACGCTAAATGATGGAAAGTTGCCTAATCAGACGTAACTCTTTGAGAGCGTAAAAGTGCATTTTTACAGAACGTTTCATGTTTTTACAGTCTCAATAGTTAAAATGTGAATTAGCCCAAGTCTACACAACTAGAGAATGTAGAAGATTAATGGTCATTTTGATCAGTATGTTGATCTGACTGTTGTGTTTCCGTGGCTCAAATGCTGAATAAATAGTGGGCCCTGGTATGAAAAAGGATGAAAACCACTGAACTGCAGGATTGTATAAGGCAAAGAGACCGCATACTGTACTGTCTCACTCAGTAAACTATAGGATCATGGAATAATGCAGAGCGACAGTGTAGCGTCTCAGTAAACTATAAGATCATAGCATAAATATACTGTATTTATTATATTGAATTAAATAAGCAACACATATCACTGATCATGCCTTTAATGTGGCGTCCACATTCTAAAATTAAAATCACAGATCACGAATCATGTCTTTAAATAAGGAAGCGTTGTATTACTGGATCGGAGCAGGAAATGACCTTGTCACTGGACAGCCGTGTGTGTGTGCGTGCGTGCATGCGTGTGTGTGTTTATAGCTGATGCTGTCATCATCTGTCACTGAGCCTTCCTTCATCAACATTTGTCATTACCACCGTGTGCTACTGCCCGCCTGCCTGCCTGCCTGCCTGCCTGTCTGCCTGCCTGCCTGCCTGCCTGTCTGTCTGTCTGTCTGTCTGTCTGTCTGTCTGTCTGTCTGTCTGTCTGTCTGTCTGTCTGTCTGTCTGTCTGTCTCTGTCGATCTATAGTGAACTGTAAAGTGAACTAGTTTTGGCTCCGGATCCAATTTCAGTCACTTGATTTTTAGTACCTGCCTACACCAAATACCCAATCACAGGGGCGGATTGGCACATATTTTCCCACCGGGACAATTTTGCCTTTGCCAGGCCACCCGGGGGGGTCCATTTGTTTTCATTTTTACACCCTCAAGAGTTAAAATATTCATCATGTGAATTAGCCCAACTTAGTCTACACAACTAGAGAATGTAGAAGATTAATGGTCATTTTGATCTGTATGTTCCAGGCGAGCATCTAGCACATTCTAGTGCATTTTGGAAGTGCCACTAGTGCATTTTGGATCTTGTCCAGGCCACTAGGTGGCGCAGGCCACCGGGAAAACTCCCTGTACTCCAGATGGCCAATCCGCCCCTGTCCGATCAGATATTTCTCATATCTTACAGAACACTATTATATCACAATAGTACAGTATTCCAAATCACATACAAATCATAAGATGCATTTAATGTTGAAACTGAGTGTTCAAATATGGTTCATGCAGCCTTAACAGGGACACACTGGAGTTGGAAATACATTGTTTTCAACAAGGGCAAAATTGCCTTTTTGGATATGTGTGCAACATGTCAACTAAAGCCCCTGACACACCAAGCCGACGTCGCCCGACGTCGGCCAACTGCTGTGTCGCCTTGCGGCGCCTGTGTCGGGCCAGGTCGGGCTCCTTGGACACACCGCAAAGACGACACACGACGGTCAACTAGCCATATACGTTCTGCGCATGCGTGCTGCTTGTGGAAGAAGAAGAAAAGAGGAGGCGAAAGATAAGAAGAAACCCAAGATCACCTCTAAACATCGTGTGTGGGGCATATAATAGTAGTCGCACCAACCCCCAGGTGTCTGCTGTTAAGACGCTGTGAATAAATGAGTTGATGTGTTATAATGATGTGAAAACTTTTTAAACGATCTGGTATCATCTGTGTTGAAACAGAGCCATAGAGTATAGACAGAGTGACAACTCCATCCACTTCATGGGGTAGTCCAATGGCGGCTCTTCTGCTTTGACTTCAATAGAGAATGGGGACAACTCCTGGACCTGAACCATTGGATTCAGGCAACAGCCCAGCGTTAATGATCTTAAATCGCTTTATTTTATATTGTTTTTAGTGATAGTACAACACAAACATGTCAGCGGTACAATAACAACGTTACTGTACCGTTGACATTTTGAAACCTTGCCTAAAATAAGTCTCTCTTCAGCTGCATCATATGAACTGCATGAACAGCAGCTCGAGCGCTTAGTTTCTGGCCCCTCAATGTCGCAACTCTTCTACTATGACCAGATGAGTCTAAGCGGCGGGGTCCTGCGCATGCGCCGTTGTTTTCTCTGTTGGCTGCGTATTGTACTCTAGGTGGACAAGAGTTGCGACATTGAGGGGTCAGAAACCAAGCGCAAATGAGATAAAGTGACAAACTGTTGGAAATGCATTGTTTCTCAACGAGGGCGGCGCAAATAAGAGCTAATTTAGGAATTTGTTCATCGTGGCAACTGTTGTAAGGTATTGTACAGGCTTACTACAAAAATATCATAAAAGCTGGGCCGTTGCTTGAATCCATTGCATAGGCTACTACTTCCAGTCCAGAACGTGTCCCCTTTTGTTGTGCTAATTCAATAGAAGTCTATGTAGAAGAGCCGCCATTGGACTGGCCCCATGAAGTGAATGGTGTTTGCATAACTGTCTATAGCCTATTATAAGGCTTTGATTTCGAGCCGAGGACCCCTTTGACATGTATTAGTTTAAGGACCCCCATTTGTGGCATTTCTATCTCTGAGACCCCATTTTTAACTGTAAAATCGTTGTTAATTAACTCTTGAATGTACAAAAGGTCCATTTGATTTCATATGTACACTTAGTTTATACCCTGGCTATTATGTTACAAAGTATAATGTAGCGAGGGACCCCCTGGACGCCTCTGTCTTTGGGAATCCCTGGGCCACAACAAAAAGCAACGGCTTGTTATCTGAACAGCCAATCACAGAGTGAGCTGTTCCGCCGATGGCCGACGCCGATTCAACATGTCAAATCGGCTGAAAAGCTTCCGACGGGGGGCCGACGTGTGGCGACGTGCGGGACACACCGGGGAAACTAGGCCGGCCAACGCCGACCGACGGCCCGACGGCCGACCGTCGGCTTGGTGTGTCAGGGGCTTTAGGCAGTGGTTTTCAACCTTTTTCATACCATGGCCCACTATTTATGGCCCACAATTCCAGGCTGGATTTCGGAGGAAACAAAACAGTCAAACATACAGACCAAAATGACCATTAATTTTCTACATTCTCTAGTTTTGTAGACTTGAGCTAATACACATGATGAATATTTTAACTCTTGAGAGTGTAAACATGAAACCAAATGGACCTGCAAGAGTCCATTTGTAAAAATGAAACCAAATGGACCCTCAGGGGTCCATTTGGTTTCAATTTTACGCTCTCAGTTACATCTGGTAACCAAATTTCCATCATTTAGCCTGCGGACCACCTAGAATCCTCTCAGGGACCACGGGTGGTCCCCAGACCATGTGGTCCATGTGGTCTGGGGACCTGTTGAAAACCCATGAACTAAGATATTGTCCACCAACAACTAAAATCTGTCGCTATGGTGTACTATCACTACAAAACGAAATAAAATCAAGGGATTTAGGAGCATTAAAGCTGGATTTCTGCCTACTTCCGGTCCACAACCTTTGTCCCAATCTCCGTTCTTAACTGTTGGTCTAAGAGCCTCCATTCCACAGTTGGTGTAACTAAGAATGTCAGTATATTCTAAGGCCACACATTTTCTATTGGCTCCTGATCATTTGAAAATGAGGCAATGGGTCATCACTGACTACTGACTGAACAGCCTGAATGGTTCTGAATGATTATATCTGGGAATACATTTATTGGGGCTGTGGAACTGTCTTGTATAGCAGCTGTTCCTGCTATACAGGCCGTCTTGTCCAATGGTATGTCATTACCACTGTGTGATACTGTCTGTCTGTCTGTCAGCCTGTCTGTCTATCTGGTGGACCGTTGTATCAACAGAGCTTGTGGAATCATGAAGGACCCAACAAGCCAACATCCCGGCCGCAGACTGTTTGAGATGCTGCCACATGGAAAACGTTTTAGCGTTCTCAAAGCCACTGGGAACAGACTGCGGAAAGGCTTCTATCACCAAACCATCACATGTACAGTATCAGGGATGTCAAACTCTAATGCACATCGTCAGCGGGCCAAAACAGAGACATTGGTACAAGTGGAAGGCCGGAGCTACGATTCAACACACTGACACTGCAGTGGTTTACGGAGACGTCCCAGGAAAACAGCAAAAAAGTAATTTCCCTTCCTTAACCCTCCAAGGCCCGGACTTATTTCTACTTAAAAAAAAAAAAAAACTCACTACTAGGTTGTACTACCAAGATCTAAAGATCTATTAATAAAAAACATAATATAATGTCCTCAACCATGATATTTATGTGGAAACAATAACAAAAAAATAATTATAACATTTGTTTTAATAATTAAAGGGTTAATGATGCTAAAAAGCAACACTGGGCCTTCTAGGGCCAGGGCTAGTAATGCAAAGATGAAATGCATCATTTTCGTGGTCGTCACCAAGCACTGCTTTCTATACAACAGATACAGTTTGCTTCAACAGACACGTACCTCCATTGTGTATAAAGACGATATGCGGCAAACACGTCCTCCAGTGTCTCCTCAGACAGAAGCACTACTGTCTGCAGCTTGTGTCTCTCAGTACCAAACCGTTTAGGACGTTTAGGATGGCGCGTCGCTCCAATAAACCGTCACACGGGCCAATGAGTGAGCTGTCTGCACCGTCAATAAACCTTGGGCGAAGGGCGGGGGGTTGGGGGGCATTAGGGCAATCAGCTGTCCACGTGAAACGCATGCAAGGAAACCATAGGCTAGAAGAGCTATGCCTGCCACAGAGCCCATTTGACCTCCGACCCCTTGTTGCACTTCAAATTTTACTATTTAAAATAAAAAAAAGTGTTGGGTATTTCAGCATGTAAAAAAAAGGGTCAGATGACGAGCTGATATTTTTGGTCTTTGGTGACGGACGGTCACCTGTATGTCAGAAGATATGTCAGAACATTGATGTTGTTCCGCTGCAGATGCAGGCCCTACCTTAGAGATGTTGCGTGGACATGATAAAAAAAAAAAGTTCCCCCAATTCTGTTTTTCCGAAAAATGGAGGTCTGAAAAAATCATTAACATGGTGAAATACATCTGAAGACATCATCGAGATGTATTTCAAATGTTAATGATTTTTCTTTCAGACCCCTTTTTTCCTGAGAGGGTATGGAACCAAATGCTAGGGTCGATATAGGGCCTGGTTGACTAGATTCAGAAGACTTTTCAACACTTGCCCTTTTGTCTCCAGATTTCTTTATCTGTCAACCAGGGCTTTTATACTTAACTATAACTATAACTATAACTATATATATATATATATATATATATATATATATATATATATATATATATATATATATATATATATATATATATATATATATATATATATATATATATATATATATATATATATAAAACTGTTTTCAGGTTGTACTACCATGATCTATTAAAAAAAGAATGAAAAAAAGGAAAAATATTTTATTTATGCTAATTAATTAATTAATTAATTAATTATAATATAATAATAAAAACAAAAATATCTATCTATAATGATTGTACATGTTCTAGACATTCTAATCATCACAAAAATATATTTATTGCAGTCATTTTACATACTTTCATTAGGGTTAAAGGCTAAAGGTCAAAGGTTAAAAATCATCAAAAATTGCACTAAGTCCAGAGATTAATTGAAGAGGCTAATTGCAGCCTCTGTGGGGGGTATTTTTATGCAAATATCATGACCAATTGCAATGAAATTCTGAACAATCAATCTCAACCATGATATTTATGTGAAAAAATAAGAAAAAAATAATGATATATATTTTTTAAATAATTAAAGGGTTAATGTTGCTAAAAAGCAACACTGGGCCTTCTAGGGTTAACTGAAACTAAATAAAAACTACAAAAAAAAAAAAAAACTAAACTATAACTGCATTGTGTGTTCACAAAACTAACTAAAACTAACTGAAATCATACTCAAAATACCCTTCGTTTTCATTTTTTTATCAATACGTAGCCTATATGATTTTCAGAAATTATAATATGAACTTTTTATAAACCTTTTACGGCAGTTTTCAGCACCATATGATACCACGTGGCAGCATGTAGCAACGCTTTATGTCGCAGACCATCCAAGAGTTGCAACAAAAACTGAAACTAAAACTAACTAAAACTTTTAACAAAAATAAAAACTAAATGAAAACTAGCAAATGTGCCCTAAAAACTAATTAAAACTAAGTAAATTTAAAAAGAAAGAGTAACTACGGTATAATAAACCTGCTGTCAACCTGCCTGTGGTTTTCCTGGACTGCAAATAAAGATAAGAAAGCCTTCTGGAGTTTATTTTTTAATTTATTTTTTGTAAAAAAAAAAAAAAAAAAAAAAAAAAAAAGTGAAATGTCCCTTTAAGGACCCTAGCAGCGCTGGTCATAGTTCCACAGTGTTCTTGCACATAAAACCAAGTGTTCCAGGGTGAGGACACTTAACCCTAATGTGACCCAGAGCATTCTGCATGCTGACAGGACAGGTGTTCCATGCTCCTAGCATGACGTCCAGAGGACACATGCCTGCAGTCCGGAATTCCTCTTCAGCTTTACGATCAGCATGTTGGAGTCACTGGTTGTTGGGAACTTATACAGGGGCGGATGTAACATTTCGCAATTGGGGAGGCATGAGAAAATGGCATGGGGACGGCTTCATCGCCCGTGGCGCGAAGCGGCACGGGCGATGAAGCCGTCCCCATGCCATTTTTTGTTACAGGATTTTTATTAGGCAATTAAGCATCGGTTATAACATCAGTTGTTGTTGAAGTTGCAACAGACACGCAGCATGCATGAAGCTAAAGGTCTGACTCAGAGAGTTTTCTGTTTTCAATGATGAAATGCTGTTGGTTTAGTGGTGACACAGCTGTAGTTAGTTAGTAGCAGTAGTAGTGTTTCAAATCGTTTAAATATAAGCACTTTAATTTGAAATATCTTGGGTTGTTTTGCATGTCATGTTTAGTGGGGCAGACTGTGTTTTTAGGGGGGCATTGCCCCCACATGCCCATGTCTAGATCCGCCCCTGCGTCACGTTACTCTCTGGATTATGCTTTCTGGATTAGAATTCATAATGTACCGGGCGTTTAGGCATTTAGCAAACAATAAGCAAGAACCAAAAAGCACCACAGTACATCATCATACGTTTGCTATAAGTCCACAATCTAAGTCTACGTAAAATGCTACAGTACAGGTATCTAAGAAACGTTAAGTTTGCTTAATAAGAGACTTTGCAAACACCTGTAAGAGGTCAAGGCTAGGGCAAGTACGACACATGAGTTTTCAGACAGTGGTGGAAGATTGGCAGTGAATGTGCTGTTTTGATTGTAATGTCTTTGTAGTCATCCAGATATTAACTTAGGTCACGTTGTAGTCATTGTTTTGCAGTCACAGGATGATATACCCTATTGGCCTGAATATAAGACTTTTCCCAATGGAAATATCGCAAAAATGGAGTCGTCTTATATTCAGGACAATACGGTAGTTATGAGATCATATTTTAATCGTTGTTCTGTAGTCATCACGATGATATTCTTACATCTTGTGGTCATTGTTTTGCACAGCTGTAACAACATAATAACTGCATCATCACGTACCGTTTCGCAATGCAAATAATAATTAGTATAAAATATTTTTTCTATGCAGGTATGGATTGTATCAATGCTACATTTTTGTGCAGGCTATTTAGATTGTTTTAAAAGAAAAAGATGGATTTAATTAAGTTTAAAACAATGCCATTTTAAATAGTTACTATATCAATTTTAAATCATTGAATCAGATTGGATTATTGTGTTGTGATATATATCGAATCATTGTTAAAATGCATCACTGTTAAAATGCACCAAATGAGCCATTTGGTTTCATGTTCAAACACTCTCAAGAGTTAAAATATTCTTCATCTGAAGAATAATGGTTATCTTGGTCTGTATGTTTGCCTGTTTTGTTTAAATCCAGCCTGAAATTGTGGACAAAAGCAAAATAAATCTTTAGTTTTGGGATCTGTGGGGCTAAAGTGAATAAATGGTGTGCTCTGGTATGATAAAGGTTGAAAACCACTGCACTAGTATATTTCCAAACAGTAGCGCTGCTCGATGCACTACAATGACACCGGTGATGATTGACTGCCCGGCGCCAAACTTGTGGCATTGCCAGCCAGAGACTCTATCCCTCCCGTCCCTCCCACCCGACACACCCGACCCACCCGACCCACCGACTCCCGAAAGACTCGGCAGGAATTTATGGCACTACAAATTGCATAACATGGCCATGTTGTCGTTGTTGTTGTTGTTGTTGTCGACCGCAGAGAGTGTCCAGACGTCCGCCTATGTGGTATTTGGCATTAGCATTAACTTTAGCTTATGAGCTAGTAGGTCTACTATTTTTTGGGGAAAATCTTGTGGAATCTACATCATCGAAATAGATACCGGGCCCACTATTTATTCGGCAACCCTAACCATAACCATTTGAGGACATTTTAGCCCCACAGATCCCAAAACTAAAGATTTATTTTGCTTTTGTCCACAATTCCAATTTGGATTTGGGAAATAAAATGGTTAACCTACAGATCAAAATGATCATTAATATTCTATATTCTCTAGTTGTGTAGACTTAGGCTAATTCACATGGTGAATATTATAACTCTTGAGAGTGTAAACATGAAACCAAATGGACCCACAAGGGTCCATTTTTACGCCATCAAACATTTACATGTGGTTAACAAACTGTCCATCATTTAGCTGGGGACCATCTTGAACCCTCTCAAGGACGTCCCCGGACCACCTGTTGAAAACCCTAGCGTTAAAGGATGCATTTTTACTGCGTTCCTGTGCTAGCATGATCTCAGAAAGGTTGTGTTTTATTGCATTCCTGTGGTGTTATCAGAGAGGTTCTTGCAGCAGGGTGTGATGATGCTGATCATGTTCCAAATCTTTATGGAGATGCCATGCATGCTGGGTTGGAAACTATATACGTAACACCCTGCGCTCCATTATATGCAGGTGGTAGCAGTGGCATAATTGGGGGTTTATCAGCCATGGGTTTTGATATCAAAAGTGCCCTGTAGGCACGCACGTATACAGTAGCATGCGCAGGTGTTTTGTTGGATAATTTGGACCATTTGAGAAGGCTCTCTTATGTAGCTTACTACTACTATATACACTTCTTGGGCGTCCGTTTCCTGGTTTCTCTAAGGCCAAAGTAGGCCTTCGGTCTGGTGGAGACAATTACCGTATTTTCCAGACTATAAGCCGCACTTAAAAGCCTTTAATTTCCTCAAAAATCCACAGTGCGCCTTATAATCCAGTGCGCCTTATATATGGATTGTTTAACTGCAGGTGCTTCTATTCTGTGTTAACTATAGTAGCTTCTATTCTCTGCGCCTTATAATCCAGTGCGCCTTATATACTGTATGAAAACAGTTTTAAAAGGTGCACCTTATAATCCGGTGTGCCTTATAATCCAATGCGCCTTATAGTGCAGAAAATACGGTAATAGGATAATTAAGAGGGTTAGGGTTAGGGTTGAGGGTTAGTTAATAGGAACATTTTGAATAGGCCTATACTGTATACCAGCAGTTGGACATAGTGGGAGAGATTGAGAGAGACAGGCAGGTAGGTAGGCAGTCAGATAGACAGAGAGAGAGAGAGAGACCTTCCCACTTCATAGAATTGAATGCTGGGAGAGCAGATCTCTTTTTTATTCTAGATCGACGTTGACAAGGAAAGCCTTGCCCTATACTATTATGCTATACTATTATGTGACACAGTGATAAGGTTTTGCATGCAGTGAGGACACCGAATGACCAGCAGAAATGGAAAATATACAAAATGAATTGATAAGATCTGTGACGGCAGAGTTTGGCTTGGTTTCCTGGTTGGATGTAACATGTGGGGAAGGAACATGTTATTCCAACCACGGGGAGAACATGCAAACTCCACACAGAAAGGCCCAATAATTGACTTTTACTACATTTTTAAATTAAAGCACAGATAATATACAGTACATCCTAAAATTGTTTTTAATACGTAATATCATATTGTAAATGTCCCTCAAGCTGATTTCTAGTGGTTTGAGCATCAATCACCACTGATATAACCATGTCCTTGCAATTTCTTTATGGACAGTTTAGCTGCAGTACCACAATGTCCTGAGGTGGTGGGGCGCTGATATGTAGGATATTTTATAGTAGAGTCATTATAATACTGATGCTAGATAGGTAAAACCGGGCTTTTTTCCCATTCCATGCCAACTTGGAAAATCAACAATGGTGGACATTTGGAAGTGAAGATTGAAGAAAAGGAGGAATTGTACAAAAGTTTGCATTGATGATTGACCATTATTGATCATTATGAGGCCAAAATCAAACCAGCTGTTCCTGAGAGCAATTTACATTAAAGCTCCTCTAGGATTTGAAAGACTGATTGTTCAAATGTGGTTATTTGTGTGGATAGAAAACACAAGATGGAACCAAAAAGCCCCAACAAAACAAAACAAAATAAAGCAGTTGAACTTCATGTTATGCCCCCTTTATAAAACTCCAGTAGACATGACAGCACACAGTAGCTGCGCCTCGCTGACTGATAGAGACAGTAGCCGCTCACTCACTAATAGAGAGACCATCAGAAACGCACCGCGCGCTAGCTGCCAAAATTCCTCATCCAGAAATACACACTACTTTACACTATTATTAGTGGCGTAAATCTACTGCGCTGCGCGATGTCACGTGCGCGTGGGCACGCACACACACATGCACGCACCGTTATGTGTGGCTGTTTATGGATTTGTCACCATAAAAGAAGTCAGTAATCCCTGCACTCATAATTCACATATGATATCAGTTGTGTGACTGACTGGCAGGCAGGCAGGCAGGCAGGCAGGCAGGCAGGCAGGCAGGCAGGCAGGCAGACAGACAGACAGACAGGCAGGCAGGCAGACAGACAGACAGACAGACAGACAGACAGACAGACAGACAGACCAGGAGCTGCCATCATGAATCTGATGATGTCAGCACTTTTGGGCAAGTGGCTATAGGGCATTTTTAGCCTGCTGTGTGTGTGTGTGTGTGTGTGTGTGTGTGTGTGTGTGTGTGTGTGTGTGTGTGTGTGTGTGTGTGTGTGTGTGTGCGCGTGCGTGTGTGCGTGCGTGCGTGTGTGCGTGCGTGCGTGCGTGCGTGCGTGCGTGCGTGCGTGCGTGCGTGAGTGCGTGTGCGCGCGTGTGTGTGTGTGTGCGTGTGTGTGAAACCACTTTTGAATCCACTAAGAGTTATAATACGTTATAAATGTAGTTATATATGGTTATGGACATTTATTAGGCTGACCATACGTCCGTATTTCCCAGGACATGTCCATATTTCACGTCCTGTCCTGGGTGTCCTGGTTCCTTTTTAGAAAATGAGGAAATGTCCCAGTTTTTGTAAAATTACTTTCATTCAGTTCCTTTCCGACACGTCTTTGCTTACATCGGACCAGTAAATCGACAGGCACTAGGACACTGCGCACGATGACCTCAGCCCTGAGCAGAGTCAGAGTCGGCAAAAGTGGTATGGGGGGCGGCTTCATCATACCATTTTTATTTAAATTCTTAAGCTCTGTGACCCACAGGATTTATTTCTTGTACATGACTTACAGTATATTAGGCAAGTAAAGCATCAATAATAACATCAGTTGTTGTTGAAGTTGCAACAGACACGCAGCATGCATAAAGCTAAAGGTCTGAGACTCAGAGAGTTTTCTGTTTTCAATGATGAAATGCAGTTGGTTTAGTGGTGACAGGCTGCTGTAGTTAGTTAGTAGCGGTAGTAGCGTTTCAAATCATTTTAAATATAGGCACTTTAATCTGAAAGAGGGGGTGCCGTGATTTTTTATTTATTTATGGTAGGGTGGAATCATAAAAATGACAGTTTAACAAACACTGTACACTTTTTGGGGAAAGAAATCTTACTTTTCATATAACATTAACACCTGATGATCATGTTTTAGGGTAGAAAAAAATCATGGCAATCCATCTTGAAATATATTTTTTAAAAATATATTTTAAATGTGCGTTTTAAATATGCGTTGTTTGCCAAGCATGCCATCCATGTTTCAGGGCATTTAGGGGGCATTGCCCCCTAAATCCGACCCTGTGTCTCATATGGATAGAAGGTGTTTATATTTGAGGGGTCTCTGTCTCAGATGGAATGTGTGAAAACACCAACCTGTTCCCACCTCTGGCCTCTGGCTGTGTTGATGAGAGGGTGTTCATGTATGTGAGTGACATAGGATTACAGCTAGAATGTGTGTGTGTGTGTGTGTGTGTGTGTGTGTGTGTGTGTGTGTGTGTGTGTGTGTGTGTGTGTGTGTGTGTGTGTGTGTGTGTGTGTGTGTGTGTGTGTGTGTCAGTGTGAGAATGGGGTCATCGCGATGACTCCAACATGTTGGTCACGAGAGTCGAGGGACAATATGGGTGTCACACGTGTGTGCGTGTGCATGTGTGTGTGTGCGTGTTGAAGGCTGCGGTGAATGACACCATTGGTCTCTTATGTCTAACATGTTAGGGTCACGCAATGTCACACACACACACACACACACACACACACACACACACACACACACACACACACACACACACACACACACACACACTCTCTCTCTCTCTCTCTCTCTCTCTCTACATTCCATGTGCACATATTTTAGTCTATAATAGGATGTGCAATGCATGTGTTGATTGTGTTCAAACCCCAACACACACACACACACACACGCACGCACACACACACACACACACACACACACACACACACACACACACACACACACACACACACACACACACACACACACACACACACACACACAGCTGTGGGTAATCATTGACCTTTTTAGGCAATTTACCGTGAACATATTTTATTCATTCAGATTGATGTATAAAATATACAAATACAATCAAATAAAAAAAACTTGAATTTCATGTTATTCCCCTTTTAAAGCATGATAACAAAAAGCATTGTCAATATGTCCATAATACGAACACAGGTATAAAAGATAAAAGTTTCTTTGCGGTTCAGAAAGAAACGCCTCAATAAAGACGAATAACTGTAAAATATAAAAATATTTATATATATTTTTATATATGTAAAATATATAATGTTCAAAGGTCAAACAAACTAACTCAACTGTCTATGTAATCTATTATCTTCTGTACTATGATACATGTGACATTGTCAACCAAATAATACTAATACTAATAATAATAGTTCCCATAAACAGCCATTCAATCTATTACTTTCAACAGCCTGTTTCCTATTCCTTGTCCCAGATGGCATTTTTGGTCAAAATAGGAGGTTTTAACAGTGGTTTCATACAAGGGCCAACTATTTATTCAGAATTTGAGCCACAGACATTTTAGCCCCACAGATCCCAAAACTAAAGATTCATTTTGCTTTTGTCCAACATTCTCTAGTTGTGTAGACTTGGGCTAATTCACATGATGAATATTTTAACTCTTGAGATTGTAAACATGAAGGTCCATTTGGATTCATTTTTACGCTCTCAAAGAGTTACATCTGGTTAACCGACTGTCCATCATTTAGCTGGGGACCGATTGGAATCCTCTCGCTGGTGGTCCCCGGACCACTGGTTGAAAACCACTGGCGTATAACACCACAGCTCAGAGCAGTCACAAACAGAGACATTGATATTATCAGGTTATGTAATTCCTCTGCTTTTGCTTCACTGTCGTCCTGGGTTAGATCGACTAATGGTCCCTGTAAGGTCCAGTGTAGCAGCACTACAACATATTTGTGAGGGCCAAAATGAGTACAATGAGTTTAATGCCAAATATTCCGATAACCTTAGGGTGGCGCTGTTTATTTATCTAAGCGTCAGGTTCACGGGGTATGGTGTGGTGTGGCTTGTGGAGGATTGTCCAAACCATACCTGGGCATTATGCGGCCCGGGGGCCAAATGCGGCCCTTTGGCTGACTCTGACCGGCCCGGGAACCAGCAATGGTCCTTGAGAGAGTTTAAATAAGTTGGTTAACCAGATGTAACTCTTGGAGAGCGTAAACATGAAACCAAATGGACCCTTGCGGGTCCATTTGGTTTCATGTTTACACGAGTTCTCAAGAGTTAAAATATTCATCATCTGAATCAGCCCAAAGTCTACACAATCAGAGAATGTAAAAGAATGATCATTGATCTATGTTATCCATGTTTTGTTTGTACCAGTCTGGTATTGTAGACAAAAGCAAAAGAAATCTTTAGTCTTGGGGTCTGTGGGGCTAGAATGTCATCAAATGGTGGTCCGTGGCTCAAATACTGAATAAATAGTGGGCCCTGGTGTCAAAATGGTTGGTCTTACTCTTACTTTTGTCTTGAAATTAAATTAATACTACTCAGACTTTAGTTCAGCCTTTAGTCTTGGCCCTCCACAATATTTCATGTATCTCATTTGGCCCCTTGGGAAAGATAATTGCCCACCCCTGGTCCAAACCAAAGGCAAACGGCTTTGACTGCAGGTATGGCACCTTTGAATTCTGTGTTGAGTAAATGTTGGCAGTGAAATGTTGTTGTATGGGTCTTATGCTGATTATTGTTCATTTAATATCACAGATACTGATGCCTACTACTCACTGTGGTGAAATAAATCTGTCAGCTAAAGGAGCCACTGGTGTTTGTGTGGTTACTGCTGCAGCCGAGACGGAGAGGGAGAACGGGCATCGGTACAACGAGTCAGCCAGGTCCATCCACGGGATTAATCCTCGAGAGCTCCGTTGGGACGGAACTCTTACAATATTATAATAATTATTTAACTCATTTATATATTTCTTTGTATTCTTTTTTCCCCCACAAACATTATGATTGATGGTCATTTATATAGTCTTTCAATTCTATTGGTAATTTGCATATATACACCCCAAAGAGGCTGAAAATCACACAATTTAAAAAAATATATATCTGTTTTTTAGTGCAATTTTTTTACCAATGATTTTTAACATTTGACCATTAAGCCTGTCACTCTCTCTCACGCACACACTCTCTCACATCTGTCTGGTCATTGTAGGGTTAATCTAAACTCTAAAGGCTTTCTCCTGTATGGGTCTGCATGTGCTTTTTTACATCTCCTTTCCGAGTAAAGCCTTCGCCACATATTGTACAAAGACAGGGCTTTTTGTCCGCATGAGACCTCATGTGTGCTTTCAGACGAGTCGCATGACTGAAGCTTGTGCCACATACTGTACAGGAAAAGGGCCTTTCACCCGTATGAGTCCTTGTATGTTTTCTCAGGTCACCTTTCTGTTTAAAGCCTGCACCACAAACTGTACAAGAAAAGGACTTTTCCCCTGTATGAGTTCTCATGTGTATTTTTAGATTATGTCTGGTAATACAGCCTTTACCACAAATTGTACAAGTATAGGGCTTTTCGCCTGTATGAGTCACCATGTGTTTTTTCAGGATGTTGGTGGACATGCAGCCTCTGCCGCATACTGTACAAGAAAAGGGCTTTTCCCCTGTATGAGTCATCATGTGTCTTTTTAGAATACCTGTGCTAACACAGCCTTTGCCGCACACTGTGCACGAAAATTGCGCCACGCCCGTGTGAGTCACCATGTGTCTCTTTACATCACACATCTGAGTGAAGCCTGTGCCACATATCGTGCACAAATACGGCTTTTCGCCCGTGTGAACTCTCATGTGTTTTTTGAGATCACCCGTGTCGCGGCAGCCTTTGCCACACACCGCACAAGAACGCGGCTTTTCGCCCGTGTGAGACATCATGTGTTTTTTCAGATCGCCCGCCTGGGGAAAGCTTTTGCCGCATACCGTACAAGAGAACGGCTTTTCGCCAGTGTGCGTCCTCATGTGCTGATTGAGATTTCCCTTTTGGCTAAACATTTTGCCACACTCTGCGCAACTCAAACTTTTCTGCCCCGTGTGAATCATCATGTGTTGACTTAGATGTCCCCTTCGGGTAAACACTTTGCCACACTCTGTGCAGCTGAAACCTTTCTTCTCTGCGTGACTTCGCGTGGAGTCAGTTTGTTTTGGTGAGCTCAGGTCCTGCAACAGCCTGCACTGCCTTCCCACATTTTGTGTCTTTTGCGATTCCGGTGGGCTTAAAGCCGATTGACCGCCCCTAGTCTCCTCCCACTCATCACTGTCTTCGGTGTCTTCCTCTACGTCAGCTTGTGTTTTCATGTGGCCAGTTGAGGTTCTGGCTGCAGGCTCTGTCTCTCTGTTTTCATGGCCGTCATCTTCACTTTTCCCTGCAAGTAAGGTCAGCGTTGACCCACCAGCCTCTTCTGCTCTCTGAAGTACCGGCAGCTCCTCCTGTTCCTCTTTAATGTGTGGAGGTTGTGGTTCTTCCTGGAGCAGACTGGAGATCCTCTCCTTTTCAGGTGGATCCTCCTCTTTACACACAGAGATGTGCAGAACATCTGGGAAAAGAAATAATACAAAGAGACTCTATAAAAAAAAAGGTTTGAATCTTGTTCCTGCAGTGCAGAGCAGTGGCCCGGTTGGGTGATGATGTAATGGTGACGCAATTAAGAGATCTCTATGACTATCTCTCTTTTTATTTCTTGTGTGCAACGCACAGGTTTGCAGGTTTGCAGGTTTGAGAATGACGTCCAGGGGTGGATCATCATAGAAAACAGAAAACTCTCTGAGTCAGACCTTTAGCTTTATGCATGCTGTGTGTCTGTTGCAACTTCAACAACAACTGATGTTATTATTGATGCTTTACTTGCCTAATAAAAGTCCTGTAACCAAAAATCCTATGGGTGCGGCACGAAGCCTGTCGTGCAAAGCGCCACGGGCGATGAAGCATAGCATAACATAGCACCCCCCCCCCCCCCCCCCCCCCCCCCCAATTGGGAAATGTTACATCCGGCCATGGTGACGTCTAAGAGGCCAATGGGCAAGAGAGGCTAACTTGCTTTACTTTGCAAAGGGGCGGGACAATATTATATTAGGAAACCGGAAATAGTCTATTATATTATACTATATATTGTCTATTCATTTCCAATGGTAGAAGGAAGGTGTACACACCTTATTCACATACTAGACATGCTCTAAGTGAAGAGTCTGCCTGTGCTAATAACACATTTTGCATAAAAAAGTACAAGCTATACTATGAGAATGTTTGATTTTGTACAAACTACTAAGCACTGGTGACTGAAAATAGCAGATCCACAAGCTCACAGTGTTCACTGTGAGCTTGTACATGCATGCAAACTATCAAAGAGTGCTTTAAACTTACTGAGCCCCCCCCCAACCCCCCCCCCCCATTTTTTATGCGTGACAATACTTCTTTAGTCACCCTGGTGTGTTTTTTTATGTGTATTTAGGGTTCCTTCGTGGAGGATGAATCCTTGACAGTCAAACGGACAATGAAATAAAATACTAGTCTCCTAATCTTGATCAGCCAGCGTCTTGCACCTGCTGCCTGCCTGGCTGGCGGACCAGAGACTAGAAAACCCCCCAGTATAGAAGGAAAACAACCAAAACAATAGCACCCCACACACACACACACACACACACACACACACACACACACACACACACACACACACACACACACACACACACACACACACACACACACACACACACACACACACACACAGGGTCTGATACATGGTGGTGACCGCCGCTGTGAAACGTAACGGCACGTCGTTATAATGTTTCAAATCCGCCAAGTGATGCGAAACAAAGAAGCACTCCAGTCGTACACGGTGGTGGTGGTGGTGTTGTTGTGCGGATGTTGGGCTTGTTTGCAACATTGTGGCGCTTCTCGTGTTACTTTATAACTGTGTGTCGCCTCTTCCTCCACCTCCGGCAGGGATGGAGACAGTAGCCACGTTTCCATAAGCCCTATTTTTGCGCAAAAACGGCTCTTGCGAAGAGAATGTTGAATGGAAACACTTCAAAATGCGAATAAGTTTCCATTTTGCGCAAAAATAATTTCTCGCTGAAAGGTGCCGTATTTTGGAGCGTATCGGAAGAGCCTAATGCGCAAATGAGGTATGGAAACAGCTTGCGAAAAGACTTTCTATTGGAAAGCACTGGACACGCATTATAGCGCATGAAGAGTTGTGTGGCCTGCCGATGAGTGCATTGTTATTTGTTAATTTAAGTTATATTTCTACAAAAAACGCTCAGAACGGACGAGGGACGCATGGCCAATAACGTTCAGACTCCCATCGCGTTTGTTCATGACAGTCAAAAGGCAGCTACAGGTCCTATATTTACAGTATCTGATCTGTATCATCATGCATGATAGCTAAGATACGCAAGTGATATCAGACATAAACAGCTGTTTTACATGACCGGGCTCTGCCCTTATAGATATTATTCCGTTAATAAAGTTCAAACCCTTTTTCCTTGCACGTGTCGCGCTGCAGATGACATGGTGTAGTCTACAATATCGCATCTCATCATTTAATGGAAACAGCGGACAATTCGCTCTTCTTTTTTCGACTTAAGTTCATACTCTTCCTATTTTCGCAAAGGTTTTATGGAAACGTGGCTAATGTAGCCATGTCATGTAATGTGTGTGTGTGTGTGTGTGTGTGTGTGTGTGTGTGTGTGTGTGTGTGTGTGTGTGTGTGTGTGTGTGTGTGTGTGTGTGTGTGTGTGTGTGTGTGTGTGTGTGTGTTTGGGGCAGTGTTGCCAACTGACAAGATCCAAAATGCACTAGTGGCACTTCCAAAATGCACTAGAATGCGCTAGATGCTCTGCCTGGAACATACAGATCAAAATGACCATTAATCTTCTACATTCTCTAGTTGTGTAGACTTGGGCTAATTCACTGAATATTTTAACTCTAAACTCTCAAAGAGTTACATCTGGTTAACAAAACTGTCCATCATTTAGCCTGGGGACCACTGGTTGAAAACCACTGTCATAGGAGGAAAAATGGTGAAAAATGAGGGTTTTATCTCTGGCGCCTGTCAATCAATTTCACCCCAACTCACCAGCCAAAAAGCACTATATTTTCCGCCAGGAGTTTTTCACTAATTTTGGCGCTAGGGAGGTCTGAAAAGGCGCTAAATATAGCGACAAATGCGCCAGTTGGCAACACTGGTCGCAACTCTAACGTGCTCTTGGAGCCTGGCGTTGTTGTGCGTGTGCTCGACACTCACCATGTAACCAGTGTTGCCAACTTGGCGCATTTGATGCCCCCCCCCCCCCCCCCCAACCCCAGCGCCAAAAATAGTGAAAAACTCCTGGCGGAAAATCTGGAGCTTTTTTGCTGGTGAGTTGGTGCGAAATTGGTTGACAGGCGCCATTTTCCTCCTTCCTTCCTAGAAAGGACCATTGGTAATTTGCCTAATTTTCAAGAATCTACACATTTAGAAAATGTAGAAGAATTGCTATTTTGACCAGTCATTTCTCCTAAATTAGACTAATCTCAACATCAAACGGTGGCGCGGCTAAAATGCAGAATAAAGAGGGTATGAAAAATGGTTGAATAGGCCTACACCCTTTGCTCTATAGCGCATTCTAGTGCATTTTGGAAGTGCCACTAGTGCATTTCGGATTTTGGCCGTTGGCAGCACTGTCACCACGTGACAGTCACTGCCAGTCACGTGATTGTAGTTCTTCCTTGTTGATGCGCGAGGTGTTCTTTCCCCCTCCTTTCCTAAACGAAGACGGACTCCAAGATAAGGAGAATCAATCAAATATCCCATGCAAACAGTTAAAACGCCGTCTCTTAAATTTGGTATAATGTATCACGGAGGAGGTAAAGCGCGTCAAATGGAGTCCGTGCGGCTGGAGATCAACGGACACATGCTGTCGGTGGGAGAGCAGATCTTGTGTGTTTTGGACAAACACACGACGACAGGCGGTGATGTCTGTCGGCTCCGAGTGTTGGTGTTGGAGCGCCTCAGCGCGGCCGCACACTTCATGTTCAGCCTGTTGCAGAGAGAGCTGGAGACACTGCTGCTACTGCCGCACACTGCTGAAGGTGTGTGCGTGTGTGTGTGTGTGTGTGTGTGTGTGTGTGTGTGTGTGTGTGTGTGTGTGTGTGTGTGTGTCAGGGGCGGATCTAGGCATGGGCATGGGAGGGGGGGGCAATACCCAGATTGCCCCACCAAACATGGCATGCAAACAAACCCAAATTTCAAATATATTTTAAATTAAAGTGCTTATAATTAAAATGATTTGAAACACTATATGCTAGTACAACTACAATTGTGACACCACTAAACTAACGGTATTTCATCATTGAAAACAGAAAACCCTCTGGGTCAGACCTTTAGCTTTATGCATGCTGCGTGTCTGTTGCAACTTCAACAACAACTGATGCTGTTACTGATGCTTATACTTGCCTAATAAAAGTCCTGTAACTGAAAATGGTATGGGTGCGGCTTCATTGCCTGTGGCGCGAAGTGACACGGGCGATGAAGCCGCACCCATACCATTTTCTCCTGCCCCCCCAATTGGGAAATGTTATATACGCCCCTGGTGCGCTTAATATGTCATTAAAAACGGGAAATCCACCCATTTTCAACATTTTACTATGTCATTAATATACCTTTAGAGATGTTGTGTGGACATGATAAAAAAGCCTGTGTTTCCTAGAAATGGAGGTCTGAAAAAAATAGTTAACATGGTGAAACACAACCTGATGACCTCATTAAGTTGTCTTTCTCTATTGATTTTTCTTTTAGGACCTTTTTGAAATGGATGGAATTCCCTTTTAATATACTGTACCTTAGAGATGTTTTGTAGAGGTGATAAAAAAGCAAACGTGGACCTTTTTTACTGAGAGTGTACAAATGGAACCAAATGGACCCAAGTACCTGCAGTGGGTCAAAATAGAAACATTAGTTTGTTTTCAAGTCGAGGGCTGGACTGTGTTTTCAACACAAAGGCTCCGGTTATGAAGAAGACACCCCAGACAACCAGCAAAAAAGTAATTTTCCTTCGAAAACCAATATCCTTTGGTCCTTTTGGTTTCACTCCCAACGGTTACCTCTGGTTAGCCAACTTTTCATCTGGTTAACAAACTACTTAGCTGCGGACCACCTGGAACCCTCAAGGACCACTGGTGGTCCCCGGACCACTTGTTGAAAACCACGGTTGTATATCATTGCAAGATACTCAACGTCAGGGGCCCCCTAGCTCAGAGGACCGTTAGCGTGGGCCCAACGTGCCCATTGGATAAACCTCCCCTGAGCGCAGCGCTTGACTTGCACCCTCTCCCCTCACGCAAGTATTAAAGACGCTCAGTGCATTACTAGTTTGAAAACCTGTTTACTTCACTGCGCACACACTGTCGCACGCTCGCCCTGCATTTCCGTTGGGAGTCGCATGGTTTGAAGACACATGACTTGTGCCATATCTTCTGCACCCCCCCCCCCCCCACCACCACCACACAAGTCATGTGTCTTCAAAGCATGTGACGGAACCTCTGAGTTGTCTAATGTGTGAATGCGCTGCAACACGCACACACACATACACACACTTATTATTATTACTATTATTATTATACCAGGGCTTTCAACCAGTGGTCTGGGGACCACTAGTGGTACTGGTCCTTAAGAGGGGTTCAGGTGGTCCCCAACTAAGGTTGCTCATATGTGAACCTCTATTTAACTCTACAAGAATTGAGGTCTTGATTCTCATACCATTCTTGTGTTTTCCAAGAAAATGTGTATTGTTTTAAGTAAATTAATTTAAGTAAATTATTCAAAATGTGGCCAAAAATGGGTCCGATATCTGGATGGCGGCACACGCTTTTTATGAGCTTACTATTTTTTTAAATGCATAAAACTTGGGACGTTGTGTAATCAGTTTTTTATGAAACGATTAATCACTGATCCAGGATATGTTAAACACTGAAATGAAAACTAGATATAAACCAAACCATGATGACGTAAAGACTAAGAATAAATATTGACAATTCTGTCTCAGAAATACCGTAAATACTGGACTAAATTGAGAGTGAGGGACTCACATAGAACTAATAGACAAGCCATTTCAAGGTCGTTTGCATGCTAAAAAAAGATCTACAAGTTCACAGTGTGTCATGGCAACCTGTCAATTGTCAGCGTTTGTTATAAACCAGTGGTTTCCATTTGGTTTCATTTTGGGGTCTGTGGGGCTAAAATGTCCTCAAATGGTGCTCCATGGCTAAAACTTTGAATAAATACTGGGCCCTGGTATGAAAAAGGGTGAAAACCCCTGTTATAAACAACAAAGCACATGTTAAAGTCTGTGGTAAGCGAGTGAAACACAGACGACTTGGAGGCCGAAACAAACGAGAAAATGTCAAATGTTTTGTCTTCTCTTTTTCTTAGACGCCCCTGCTGTGTCTCCAGATAAAGCTCCTACTGAACAGCAGGAAAGGAGGATACCAAGTCTGGACGGGGGAGAACCGCAGCCTCCACAACAACAACAACAGCAAGACCAGGAGCAACCACAACCTCCAGGGATTAAAGAGGAACATCAGGAGAGCAGTGTCTGTCTGGTCCAGGAGGAGGAAGCACAGCCTCCGCAGCAGGAGGGCCTACTTCAAACATCACAGGAGGCTGCCGCAGGGTCGCCGTTAGGCCCGTCGCTCCTAGTGGAGCGCAGGCCGTGTACGACTCTTCTCCATCCAACAAGGTTTTGGTCCGTGCTTTCTGCCTCCCCTCCGGCTGTTTTGGAAGATGGCGAAGGCAGAGAGTCGGGGCCTCTGGCCAGCACCTCAACTGAACGCACAGCAATGCACCGCGAAACAGATTCACACTGTTCTGAATCAGAAACCAGTAAAAATGACTCAACAAGGACCCCTACAGGGGGAAAACCTTGCGCTTGTTCAGTTTGCGGCAAAGTCTTTACTTACACCCAACAGCTGATAAAACACATGAAGACTCACGCGGGGGAGAAACCCTTTGTTTGTTCAGTTTGTGGCAAAAGCTTTGCCATAGCTTCCCTGCTGAAAAGACACATGAGAAGTCACACGGGTGAGAAGCCTTTTACTTGTTCATTTTGCGGTGAAAGCTACAGGTACACCCAACAATTGAAAACACACATGAGGACTCACACAGGGGAAATGCCGTTTGCTTGTTCGGTTTGTAGCAAAAGCTTTAGGGACAACCAACAGCTCAAAACACACATGAGGACTCACATGGGGGGAAGGACATTTGCTTGTTCCGTTTGCAGCAAAAGCTTTAGCGACGCCATGCAGCTCAAAATGCACGCGAGGACCCACGCGGTGGTGAAGCCATTTCCGTGTTCGATTTGCAGCAAGAGCTTTGACATCAGTTCACTGCTGAAAAGACACATGAGGAGCCATACAGGAGAAAAGCCATTCACTTGTTCCGTTTGTGGCAAATGCTACAGGTACACCCAGCAGCTCAAAACGCACATGAGGACTCATACAGGGGAAAAGCCGTTTGCGTGTTCGGTTTGCGGCAAAAGCTTTGGCGACACCATGCAGCTCAGAATACACATGAGGACTCACAAGGCGGAAAAGTCCTTTGCTTGTTCGCTTTGTAGCAAAAGGTACAGCCATTCTCAACAGCTGAGAACGCACATGCGGACGCACACAAGCTCGTTCGCTTGTTCGGTTTGCAGCAAAAGCTTTGGCACCGCTTCGCTGCTGAAAAGACACACGAGAAGCCATACGGGAGAGAAGCCCTTCGCTTGTTCGGTCTGCGGCGAAAACTACAGGTACACCCAGCAGCTCAAAACGCACATGAGGACTCACGACGACGTCTCGAAAGGTCACGCGACGACTGAGGTGGCGGAAAAGCAATTCGCTTGTTCGGTATGTGGCAGAAGGTTTCGAAAATCCGGAGACATGAAAACACACATGATGACTCACACAGGGGAGAAGCCGTTTCTGTGTTCGGTTTGCAGCAAACGCTTCCGCCTGGCCACGCAGCTGAAGACGCACATGAGGATGCATACGGGCGAGAAGCCCTTTCTGTGTTCCTCGTGCGACAAAAGCTTCCGGATCCCCGAGCTGCTGAAAATACACATGAGGAGTCACACTGGGGAGAAGCCCTTCGCTTGTTCGCTCTGTGGCAAAAGCTACAGCATGGCTTCAGACCTGAAGAAACACGCGAGGACCCACACGGGCGAGAGGCCGTTCGCCTGCTCCGTGTGCAGCCGGAGGTTCAACGAAAACGCCAACCTGAAGACCCACATGAGGATTCACACCGGCGACAAGCCCTTTCCCTGTTCGGTTTGCAGGAAAAGCTTCAGGCAGCGCCAGGCTTTGAAAAGCCACATGAGGACCCACAGTGCGGACAAACCCTTTAGTTGTTCGATCTGTGACAGAAGCTTCAGGTATAATAACACTTTGAAGAGTCACATGCTGACTCACACGGGAGACAACCCCTTCGCCTGTTCCGTTTGTGGCAGAAGTTTTAGTTATAGAAATAGTTTGAAAAGGCACATGAGGAAGACTCACCCTGCAGGGGATAAATCCGGTTTGGAGCAAAAGCTATAGCGAGGTTTTGGGAAATCACAAGGAGACTCGTGCAGGTGCCAAACCATAAAAGGGAGAGCAAGGGCAAGTTATAAAAAAATCTGGTAACTAAATTGTTACCAAGAAATGTCTCCACCAATGTATTTTAATGCTGTCTAATAACATGTACTAAAACACCCATGGGAAAGTTCACTAAAAACAAGTCAAAGTCTTGGTACTAGTCACAACCCATAGAAAGCAATCGCATGCTTTATGTAGCATGCAATATGTCTAACTAGGGGGTTTTCATGATGCTGATTCCAAGTATTATTATTATTATTTTTCCTCAGAAAACAACTCATTGGGCTAATAACAGGCAAACGTTATCGTAAATGTGCTTAGTCAGCAGCACAAGTGCTATGGCCATTTTAGCCCAATGACTGTGTTTCTTTGCAAAACTAAGGCATGGACTGACTTCAGTATTATGAAAACCATATACTTAGATACATCGCGTGCTCTACATTTTCCAATTTTTGCCTTCTATAGGTTGTGAATAGTACCCTGACTTTGACCTATTTTTTTTTTTTTTATTTCTATGGGGTTTCCCACCGGAGTTGAATTTCAACATTGCAGTGCGCGTTTCTTTAGACACCATTAGAAAGACAATGGTGAAGAAATTACTCTAACAAACAGTAGCGATTTAGTTAGCTGGTTGGGCAAATATCTGCTAAAATCGCCTATAACTATTTGGTTGGACATAGCATTGGTCTGACATGCGTTGGTGGTTGGGATAGGGTTACGGTTAGATTTGCATGAGTTGGATGCATTGATGCCTGGACACCTTATCTGCCACACCTAGCTACTATATGCAAATTAGTGCCATGGTGGCGGCTGCCAGTCACATGTACTCGCATCCTTTCATTCTGATCCTTGGCACCAACATGTAAGCTTGCCCTCTGATGATCTGGAAGACGTGCCTGCGTTTCTATGTCTGTGGGACAACCCCTTTTGCTTGTTTGCAGTGAAAACCTTTGCCAAAGTCAAACCTTGGCAAAACATATCCAGTCTCTATTCCAGTGTTGCCAACTTGGCGCATTTGTCGCTATATTTAGCTTTTTTTTCATAGCGTCAAAATTAGTGAAAAGCTCCTGGTGGAAAATCTAGTGCTTTTTGGCTGTTGGGGCGAAATCGATTGACAGTAGGGATGTCCCGGTGCCACTTTTTCATTTCCGATCCGATCCTGACACCACAATTTTTGTGTTAGCCGATACTGATACCAGAGAAGAATATATATAATAACATACAAAAAAAAATACCTTTATATGAAGTCACCAACAGGGAATAACATACTCCTCTCTCAAATGTGCACTTGGGAAACTCCAAAGCAAACTCCACATGACCCAACATTTTACTTAACTGCCATGGTGTCAACCCCTTACCCCTGTGTCTGATCACTGGTTAGACTGGCATATTTGCCAATATGTGACCCGATAATGACAAATAAGGGCCAATACTGATACTTTTCTGATACCCATACAGTATTTGCCGATCGGTATCGGGACATCCCTAATTGACCAGCACCAGATTTTTATTATGTATCCTGGCACAGAGGCTTTCTGAACATCCCTACAGGCACTGGGATGGCAAAGAGAGAGACGGCTCTTTGCTGAGCTGCACTACAGGCGACACATGGACAGTTTGTTTACAATAGTCGCTCAGCTCTGACACTGCTGGGTCATTCTCACAAAACAAGATTTCAGCGAAACGAACAGTGCAACCAAGAAAAAAGACACTGTCAAGCACTTGCCAGAATGTTGCTCTCTATTATATCAACAATCGGTCAGAGACCTTCTTCAGGACAGACAATACAGGGCACAATCACAACCAAACATTTAAAGGGGAATTCCACCCATTTTCAACATTTTCCTGAGAGGGTACAAATGTGAACCAAATGGACCCTATGTCCATTTGGTTCCATTTGTACCCTCTCAGGAAAAAGGGGTCTGAAAGAAAAATCATCAACATGGTGAAATACATCTTGATAATGTCATCAGATGTATTTCACCATGTTAATGATTTTTTTTCAGACCTCCATTTTTAGGAAATACAGAATTGGGGGAACTTTTTTTTATCATCACCACACAATAGGTATTTTAATGACATATTAAAATGTTGAAAATAGGTGGAGTTCCCCTTTAAAGACTACACCCCAGTGAGGTGGTCAGTGAACCATCTCACTGGGGTGTAGTCTTTACATGTTTGGTAAATTAAGAAAATATCTAGAATTAATGAATAATAACACTAGAATCAATATTTATATTTTATACTTTATTATTATATTTATTATTAAAAATCTAGTCTGACTTTATTAAATTATTACCGAATTACCGAAACAGACATTCTCTCTACCACAACTACTTAAAATCATAGCAGAGTATGGGAATGGGTGTTGCGGAGGATGAGAAATTTAAGTACTTTTTGCTCACAATAGAGAAGCCAATTTTTATTTAATCTACGGAATTACCCATTATTAAAGTATATAAAGAAATCTTTCTAACTATTTTCTAAATGTGGAAAACTGACTGTATCGGTAATGATAACCAACAATGTTTTTTTGTTTTGTTTTTTCCAGACTTTGCACTGGATAAATGTAAAGGGATCTGCTAAACCTTTACCATGTTGATTGTACTGTCAGATGCATTAATCAAAATGTATTTACAGTGGAGGATGCGAAGAGTGCCCATGGACATAACCTTTATCCCCCAATATATATATTTAATTGAAATATATATATATATATTCAAATTATTACAATTTATAATAAAAAATAATTTAAAAAAATGAATTTATTTTGAGCAATCTAAGCACCACTAAAATGAACAAGAAAGAGAAAATTATTATCTTTAAAATGGTAATTTCATTTTATTATAAAATTGTGTCTTTGATATTGAAATGTTCACTGCCATGCTATTTCTTGGTTTTGAGAGAATGACCCTGCTAGGCTTATTTCTACTATATAATGTGTTAAACCGAGCAATACGCTGTCTGGATGCCAGAATGGGATTAAAAACAGTATTTCTTGCTGTAATCAAGGGCATAGAGCAGATCACCTTAATTTCTATTGGCTTTTATTGGTGTGGTAGTGAATATGTCGTTACACAGCACATTGTAGTTTACTTCAAGTACATTTTGTTATGGAGTTTTGATGTATAAATACTAGGGCTGTTGAATGATTAAAAATTTTAATCAAATTAATCACAGCTTCAAAATTAATTTAATCATGATTAATCACCATTCGAACTATGTCCAAAATATGCATGTTTTTTTTAAAAAGAAACAGAATCTTTGAAAAAATAACCATTTATCTTTAAAATATGTATCAAAATAGGTGATCTACAAGTCCTCAATGCTTGTAGATCCTTCAGCTATACTCTATGGCTTAGGTTACAGGGAGACACACAGATATATTTCTCCGTAAAACCGTGCTCTACCCATTTCTTTCAATGAGAAAATGCTCAGTGGGTTGAGTCAGTGTGCACATGAGTTAATTGCGTTAAAATTTTTAATCAGATTAATCAACAGAATTAATTTAATCCCATTAATTAACTATTTTCAACAGCCTTAATAAATACACAGAAGTGAAAACTGAGTGAAAATAGACCACAGATGTGGTCTAAAAGTGTAAAAAAAACAAAATTTTCAATCCTGGTTATTTAAAGGGGAACTCCACCCATTTCATATATGTCATTAGTATACCTTAGAGGTGCTGGGTAGACATGATTAAAAAAAAGCTCCCCCATTCTGTGTTCCCAAGAAATGGAGGTCTGAAGAAAACCTCTAACATGGTGAAACATCTTGATGACATCAACAAGATGTATTTTCACCATGTTATTGGATTTCTTTAGGCACTTCTTTTTTCTGAGTGCGTACACATGGAAACAAATGCATTTGTACGCTCTCAGAAAAAATGTTGAAAATCAGTCTGTATCAATCAGTCTGTATCAGGGCAAGCACACTTCCAGTCCCGCTGATCTTTAAACACCAGCCTATTATCTCCATCAAGCACGTGGTTGATTTTCTTTTTGAGAAAATGAGTTGTCATCCATTGTAGATCGAACTGTTACATTTAACTACTGCTCCTTTCTTTTTTTTAAATTATCTTTTCTATAGAATTTAATTTGAAAAATCAAATGCCTAGTTATTCCTCACTATTTGTTCGGAATCGTTTTATGCCTCCATACAGAATTTCTGTAAGTGTGTGTGTGTGTGTGTACACACATGTGGGTTTTGGCCATTATCTCTGAAACAGAAGGTCAAATTTGCACATTTTAAAGGCTGGACAGTCAAAACTCAAAATTGTGCCAGGCTGTGGACATGAGTTATCACTGCCCTAGAGCATGGCTACAATATATGAGGAGCCAGAACAATAGCCTATACTTTATTTACACAAGATACTGTATGTACACAAGATGCAATAAACAAATCCTAATTTTAATCTACAGTATGTTTTTGCTGTGTGTGTGTGTGTGTGTGTGTGTGTGTGTGTGTGTGTGTGTGTGTGTGTGTGTGTGTGTGTGTGTGTGTGTGTGTGTGTGTGTGTGTGTGTGTGTGTGTGTGTGTGTGTGCCTACGTGCATGTGCACACGTGCATTCATCAGTAACATATGCATGTTCCTGACTTCATTGATTCAGTCATGTAATTCTAAATAAAATTATCATTATTATTGGTAGTAGTATGAAATGCTTTCAGCATCATGAAAACCTAGGTAGACATAGCACATGCTACATAAAGCATTCTATAGGTTGTTAATCGTATTGTCACATATGCCATTAAAAAAAAAAAAACAAAAAAAAAACAACATTAGGCAGTTTCTACATCCTACAACCTTTATCACGATGTTTTAGGGCTGCAGCGATTAGTCGTACTCGAATTGATGATTGAATTAGTTATCAACTGCACAATTTAGTAATCAATCAAATTGGCCACTAATTACTGAAGTCATCATGAGTGTTTCCCATTTAATCATAATTTAATATATTTTACCTGTTTGAGTTCAGAAGAGTACTGTTAATTTTAGATTGACACATGAAAACAAAAATGTGTTTGAATAGCAGCCTAATAGGCAGCTAATCAAATATACTTTAGTTAGTTAGTTCCTAAATATGTATATATATTTTTGGACAGAAACACATTAGTGTAAAAAACGTCTAAAAGTGAAAGTTTTTCGAGGTCTAATCTAAGATAGACATTGATTAGACGTTGAATCAAACGATTAAAAAACGTTCACCTTCCACTTCTTCAAAACCACTCTCAAAGGGACGTCTGCAATTCGAAACTGGCCTCTGAAATAAATAAATAAAATAAAAATATGCATAAATAAATAAACCACCCACCCCCTTTATCCGTGTATATATTTTTCTTTTCCCTTTTTATATGAGGTAAAAGGGGGTGGGGCAGGAGAAAATGGTACCCATACCATTTTCAGTTACAGGACTTTTATTAGTCAAGTAAAGCATCAATAATAACATCAGTTGTTGTTGAAGTTGCAACAGACACGCAGCATGCATAAAGCTAAAGGTCTGACTCAGAGAGTTTTCTGTTTTCAATGATGAAATGCTGTTGGTTTAGTGGTGACACAGCTGTAGTTAGTTAGTAGCAGTAGTAGTGTTTCAAATCATTTTAAATATAAGCACTTTAATTTGAAATATATTTGAAATTTGGGTCGTTTGCATAACATCTTGCTTGGTGGGGCAGTCAGGGAATTTTGGGGGGCAATATGCCCCCCATACCCATGCTTTAGATCCGCCCCTGCATATCGAGGCAACTACTGTAAACAATAGTAGGCCTATTACCTATTAGTGTTGTCCACTCACAGCTATCAGTTTTGTTGTACTTGTACTTATGAATTGTACTCTCTAAGCTGTAATAAAAATGTCATTCATTAATTTCATTCAGCTCAGCACCGCCCACTGGTCCGTGGTCCGTGGGAGAGACTGCGCTTCTTGGCTGCTGAAAGCAGAGTCATCTCGTACGTTGCGGCATTGAGGGGTCAGAAAACAGCCTGGTCACGTGGTTCATGTACTCCCGCGAACCCATAGACTCCAATGCATTCCGTAACTTCCGGTTGTCCCCATTCGTTGTCCCCGTTCAATAGAAGTCGATGTAGAAGAGACGCCATTGGAAGGGGGACACCTGTGTAACTCGGGTGCATGCGTTCTGTCCGACATCTCAGGGATCCGATGGGGCGGGGGTCCGATTGGGCGGGGGTCCGATGGTACGGATGGGGCGGGGGTCCGATGGGGCGGGGGTCCGATGGTACGGATGGGGTGGGGGTCCGACGATCGGCCCGCGCTCCTCCAGAACGGGATTTTCTACAAGTTCACAAACTGCCTTGGACACGGCCTGCGCGGGTCCCCCTCCCCCCTCTCTCTATACGGCTTTTAGAGAAAGAAAGGAGGGTGGCGAGAGTAGTGTAAAATAAAGCGAATTGCCCCGCACCCCCCCTCTACCTGACAGCTCGTGATCATGCAAATTTCGTATGTAGGCTATACAGCACTCTACCCGCCTTTGTTTTTAAATGCCCCCCAATTACCATGTCGGCAAAACCATTCACACCTTGGCCAAAGATGCGCTGGACCCCCGCCCGCTCCCACTGCAATCCTTAACTCAAAATAAAATGATGCACTGGGTGCAAAAATCACCGCGGAATGACCAACAAATGGCTTTGAACATAGGCCTACTTGGATTTTCCGCCACTCTTCCTCCTCCAATCTCCTGTTTTATAGTCCCAGTGTGAGATGTGTGTGAGTTTTTAAATCGTAGCCTATAGCGCCCACGCATGATGCAGAAGTCCGTTTGGTATGGAAGTACCTTAGGGTCATAAGAAGAGATCTATCCAAAAATGACCTGCATCACCCTTCATTAGGCTACTGAAATTTCCATAATTCCATCATTTTCTCCTTACCATAACAACAGTGTAAAACATGCTACATGCAAACATGCAAACTAATTAAAAGTTCTGGAGAACGACTGGGAGTAGCATATCCTGTGTAGGCCTACATATTTTGTGGGTGTAGGATGCAAGTATTTGGGGTGAGGGGCAACTCAAAAGTGTTATGTGAGCCTGACATATTTGAATATATGAAAAATGTGCTTTTATTCTTATTTAATACACTTGCTTTTCCCTCTTGTGGGGTGTCTGATGGGAATGAATATATTGCTATTGTCTTTGAAGAGGTGATAATAGCTAGCTTAGATTTTCGAGGCAATTCACCCATTAACCAAACAATAGACCTTTCAATTAATAGGCTACTAATGAAGTGTGCTATAAGCACACTATTTTTGATTAGTTGGCCATTCAAACAATGTTATGGCTTGCATTGAAAAGAAGACCTGCTTGATGGACTTGTGATGTTAACTCTGTTTATTCACATTTCCTAAATGTCTGAAAAGTCATCAGATTACGATGTCTTTCGTAAAATAAAATATAGCAATATTTGAACTTGGTATTTGAAAAAATCCTGGCTACAACCCTGTCTCTAGGGTAGCTGGAAAGATGTGACAGGTTATTCCTTTGCCAGGAATAATATCAGAACACATTAAGGGTGGGTATGGTGAAGGTCTATTTAATCCCATCAAACGACAACGTTGGAGATTAAAATTAAAAGTATATTTAACTTTCAAAAAACATTTGGTCATTTCATCTAATCAGTCTCACATGAGCACCCCAGACAGTTTTTGCATTACTTGATTCAGTATTTAGATATTTGTGTCCCAGCACCACCCAGGTGGTCATAACTACAATTTGACATATTGTTTGTGAAGTTTGACCCACCAGTTTTTGAGATATGGTTTATAGAGTAATGTCTTGCAGAGAAACAGGAATTTGAGAATTTCGCTTTTAAAGATGTAGTTCTTGGTCTGGGCATTGAGGGGTGCCTGGTTTCCTCTTCTTTGCCGAGCAGTTGGGGCATGAGAATACCTCCTCAATACTGTGGGGGTAGTGTTGAGTCAGGGTGTTTGAATAGTAGCCTAATAATAGTAGCTATGAATAAAGTGTACCTTACAGGCCCTAAAAGAAAAATCATTAACATGGTGAAACACAACTCGATGTTGTCGTGAAGTTGTGTTTCACCTTTTTCCCAGACCTCCATTTCTAGGAAACTTCAAGGTATATTGACAGTAACATGTTAAAAATGGGTAGAATTCCCCTTTAATAGGCCTAGTGTGTCCATTCACACAGTGGTTAATGCATATTAAATTAAGTGTTCGCTTTTGTTGTATTGATCTAGTGGTTCACAATGTGTTAATGTCCCACTTTCAAGAAGTTGACAATGGCTAGGGCCTTTCCTAGATGTTCACAACAACAAAGCTTCTCTTGTTCCAAATTGTTTTTAACGTTAAAAAACGTAAACCGTAATAACGTGGTTAATGTTCATATATACTGCACTTTGGCTCTTATTAAGTCTTCAAATAACACAACTCTTATTTTTATTATTTACCGCGGGTATGCTGTATATTGTATTGAGAATGGGGACAAATAAATAAGGACAAGTCCTGGACCGAAAGTATGCAGAAATGCATTGAACTCAGCAACAGTCCACCTAGATCTCTTTATTTTAGATTGTTTTGTAGTAATACAAGATTAAACATCCAGAGACTTTAGTTGTTTGTCTTATTTGTGCCGCCCTCGTTGTATAGAATGTAGCCTATTTCCAACTCCAACTTGTCCCTGCATAAACAGCAGCTCGAGCTGACCAACTTGTCCCTGCATGAACAGCAGCTCGAGCTGACCCCTCTATGTCGTGACTCTCCTTTCTCTTCTCTGTTTTTGGCTTACTTCTCTCCAAGTATTTGGAGAGTATTTGGAGAGAAGTATTTGGAGAGAAGTAAGCTAATAACGCCAAAAAGGCCAATAATATCGAAGTGATTCTCAACTTCTGTACTGCTGATGTGGTGTCATAGAGCTCATGCAAAACATTTTTAGAAACACAAGCACTTCATTAATAGCCTATTAATTGGTAGGTCTATTGTTTAGTTAATGGGTGAATTGCCTCGAAACTCTAAGCTAGCTATTGCCACCTCTTCAAAGACAATAACAATATATTGATTCCCACCAGACATTCCAAAAGAGGGAAAAGCAAGTATAAAAATACATTTTATTCTTATATTATTTTACAATAACACCCACAAAATAAATAGGCCTACACAGGATGTGCTACTCCCAAGCCTTCATCAGACCATGACCAGAGAAATGTAGGCCTACAGTTTAACACCAACGTTGTTATATCTCTAAACAATGGAGTCTCGCCTGGTACAATCAGTGTTGCCACAGTTACTTTGAAACAGTAATCGACTACTGACTACTGACTACTGCTTGGAAAAGTAACTTAGTTACGTTACTGACTACTTGATTTGGAAAGTAACTAAGTTAGATTACTTTTAGTTACTTGCGGCATATAGGACTAGCACCAAAAAGGAAGACATTTTTGAAACAGGGGGTCTGGGGTAGATACATTTTGTAACTTTTAGATGCAAATTCCAATTGGGTCCATTTTTTGTACTTAAGTAAAAGTACAACAGTTTGATTTTAAAATCAACAGTCATAGAATACACTAGATCAGTGGTTCTTTTTTGTCCCAAGGCACATTTTCATAGACCAAAAACATCAGATCACACCTAGATATACGTTTGTGTGTGTGTGTGTGTGCTGTTTGCAAGTTCGGGGGAACTCCCAGAGACCACCATATGCAGTTGCACCACTCTTCACACGGGTGTGATTTTTCCCCCATGCAACACAGCGAGATGCCGCGGCAGTCCTCTCCTGTACTGTATCTCTATGTAGCATTGAGAGAAGCTGCAATTGCTCACTTGTTTACTATGTTTTTAGTAAGCGTTTTAATCCTTTCTTTCTGCAAAATCTGAACCCGCGGGTTGTGGACTATTACTGGTATTTTTCGGCAGCATTGGCTTGGAATCAGCTTTTCTTTTATTCAGCTCGGATAGCGCCCGCGACAGGGTAAAAGCACAACATTAGGAGCGATCCAGGCGATGTTTGTTGTCATTTTGATTCCACGTGTAGGAACTAAGTTCAGAAGGAGCGCTCCGATTCTCCTTCCGAGTTGGAAATGCATTGTTTTGGACGAGCTCGGGCGCCGCGTAACATAAAGACTTATAGTGGTGTTTCCCACAGCTCTGCAAGTAGGCTACCTAAAGTCCACGGTGATGTGATTGCCCCATTCAAACAAATACTTAATATGCCTATGGGCGATCGGGGATCTATACTGAATGCATAGGCATTAGGCAGGAGTCATTAGCGTAGACTATTGTTGTTGTCGCACCTCTGGACAATGGAATGAATAGGCTACCTAAAAAAAAGGGCCTGCATGTTCCAACCGAACGCCGCCTTGAACTCGTGGATTCTACAGAGTGAAATGCAAAAAAGTAACGCATCTAATATTAAATAAGTAACTGTAGTCTGACTACTGGTTTTAAAATAGTAGTTGCGTTAGACTACAAGTTACTGAAAATAGTAGTCCGACTACAGTAACGCGTTACTAAGTAACTCGTTACTGGCAACACTGGGTACAATAGTGGTTTATTTGGGGGGCAATTTCAGTAGCCTAATGAGGGGTGATGCAGATCTCGTCTTATGACCCTAAGGTACTTCCATACCAAACGGACCTCTTCATTGTGCGTGCGCTACGATTTAAAAACTCACACACATCTCACACGGTGACTATAAAGATTGGAGGGGGAAGAGTGGCGGAAAATCCAAGTAGGCCTAATGTTCAAAGCCGTTTGTTTCCATTCCAGTATTGTAGTAGCCTATTGTATGCTACTAAGGAGCCTTAATTATTAGAAGCTGCTTATTAATGAAATGCATGTCATTCCGCGGTGATTTTTGCACCCAGTGCATCATTTTATTTTGAGTTAAGGATTGCAGTAGGAGCGGGCGGGGGTCCAGCGCATCTTTGGCCAAGGTGTGAATGGTTTTGCCGACATGGTAATTGGGGGGCATTTAAAAACAAAGGCGGGTAGAGTGCTGTATAGCCTACATACGAAATTTGCATGATCACGAGCTGTCAGGTAGAGGGGGGGTGCGGGGCAATTCGCTTTATTTTACACTACTCTCGCCACCCTCCTTTCTTTCTCTAAAAGCCGTATAGAGAGAGGGGGGAGGGGGACCCGCGCAGGCCGTGTCCAAGGCAGTTTGTGAACTTGTAGAAAATCCCGTTCTGGAGGAGCGCGGGCCGATCGTCGGACCCCCACCCCATCCGTACCATCGGACCCCCGCCCCATCGGACCCCCGCCCCATCCGTACCATCGGACCCCCGCCCAATCGGACCCCCGCCCCATCGGATCCCTGAGATGTCGGACACAAGTATGCCTCCCGTGTAACTCTCTCTGCACTCAATGGCTCTAGTAGTCTGCGCGCGCGCTGTGGCGCCTGGCGTACGACGCTCGGTAGTAGACAGAATATAATTGCGACATTGAGGGGGCAGAAAACGCACGCATAAAACGCTTGGCAATATTTTGCCAATAGTAAGTCATTACCAGAGTTCTCCCACTAAAAGTACCCTGGCTTTGTATTAAAACAAGCTGTGTTTGTTTTGTTGTATTTAACACTGCTTCTATGATTATGCCTGGTAGTGGAGCTGTGGACCTGAGATTTGCTCAATAGAAGTCTATTGTTTTCAAGGAGGGCGGCGCAAATAAGAGCTATTCTATGTCAACTGCACTGTACAGCAACAATGTTAGTGTACAATAATGTTTATGTTGTACTATTAAAAACGATCTAAAATAAAGCGATTTTAGATCATTAACGCTGGGCTGTTGCCCTGGGTCCAATGCATTTCTGCCTAGGTCATTAGTTGTCCCCATTCTCTATTCAAGTCTAAGTAGAAGAGCCTCCATTGGACTGGCCCCATGAAGTGGACGGAGTTGTCGTAACTCTGCCTATCCTCTATGGCTCTGGGAGTCCCCAAAGCACAGCCAGGCAGTCACAGAACAGAACACAGAAGAGGCACAGAATAATAAAGATGGCGGCAGCAGCTGCGGCATCGTGGCTGCAGCAGCAGCATTCTAACAGTAACAACAATAACTATAATAATCACAGCAGCAGCAGTAACGCCAGGATGAGGCTGACCGAGGCCGTGCTGTCCCTGATGAAACAACCAAACACACACCTAGCAGATCTGCTGGACAACTACAGGCAGCACGGAGGAGTCAGCACACTGCAGGTACACACACACACACACACACACACACACACACACACACACACACACACACACACACACACACACACACACACACACACACACACACACACGCCTTTCAGTATCACCATGCATGCAATTATTAGTGTGTGTGTGTGTGTGTGTGTGTGTGTGTGTGTGTGTGTGTGTGTGTGTGTGTCACAAATGGGACTGTATTTGGATGCTAAGCTAACACACACACACACACACACACACACACACACACACACACACACACACACACACACACACACACACACACACACACACACCTGTAAGGGTCCATTCGGTTCCATGTGTTTTGCACACTCATAGTCACAGAACCGTAAGGGTCCATTTGGTTCCATATGTTACACTCACAGTTAATACAGAACTGTAAGGGTCCATTTGGTTCCATGTGTTACACCCTCAGAGTTAATACATAACTGTAAGGGTCCATTTGGTTCCATGTGTTACACTCAGAGTCACAGACCTGTAAGTGTCCATTAGCCCCTGGATCAGGGACCCCTGTTCTAGCTATTGTCTTTATCGTGGGGGTCCCTTACCTAATATCTGGTCCCAATTGCAGTTTGAAAGTGAACTCACCACTTTGATGTTCGCCTGTGCGCCGTATTTTCGCCCATGTTGCAAATTAATCCGCCTCAGCCGCAATTGAGGAAGCCACAAGTCGCTGTACGAAATTCCAAAGAGTTCTGATGCCGTTATTCATTTTTACCCCAGAAAGCAAGTTAAGCAACGTAAGAGTCGTCTGTTACGTTGTCACTTCTGATAGCTCTGATTTTTATGATTATGTAGACCTATTCATTCATTTGTTCATGTCAGAAAGACTGAACTTTTTGTTCAGTCTTATATTATTTAAAATTGCTTTAAAATGAGGGTGTACAAATGGAACCAAATGGACCCGTCATTTTCAACCGCATATCCGTAGCCGGTCGCGGGGGTAACAGCTCCAGACTTCCATGTCCAGATCAACATTAGTGACTTCTTCCTGGGGGATCCTGAGACCAGCGAGTCAATATAATCCCCTCTCCATTTGAGCCTTCGTCTGCCCCGGGGTCTCCTTCCAGTGGGATGTGCATCGAGGACCTTCCTAGGGTGACGCTTGAGAGGCATCCTAAGCAGATGCCTGAACCACCTAAGCTGGCCCCTTTTCAGGCAAAGAAGCAACGGCTCTACTCTGAGTCTCTCTCTTGCGTTAATGGCCTTCTCACCTTATTATCTCTAAAGGAGGTGCCAGCCACCCGTCTAAAGGGGTACACACCCCGGATGCGTACGCCACGCGGCGTACACATACTCCTCCGTTATTTCCAATAGACCTAACTAGGGATGTCCCAATGCCACTTCACATTTCCGATCTCGATACCACAATTTTTGTGTTAGCCGATACCGTTACCAAATACCAATACCAGAGAAAAATATATGTAATAATATACAAAAGGAAAAATACCTTTTATACAAAGTCACCAACTGGGAATGCCATACTCCTCTCTCAAATGTGCACTTGGGAAACTCCAAAGCAAACTCCACATGACCCAACATTTTACTTAAAGGGTAATTCTACCCATTTTCATTTTTTTTTCTGAGAGTGTACGAATGCAACGCATTTGTACGCTCTCAGTGCACCCGCTATGCATCCAGTGTGTCAGTCCCTTAAAACTCATTTCGTCCCCTTGTATTCACAACCTTATGCTTTCAGTCATCATGAGCCACATCATAAGTCAGAGTAGGAACAAAGATTGTGCGGTAGAGTTGCCACTTGCCAGTTTGGAACAACGTGTCGTAAGCTCCTAGCTTATAGTGCGGCTCGGACCCGATCCAACTCGGCCCCGCGGGAAGTGACACTACATTCTATTTTTGATGTTACATTCTAGTTTCCGACGCTAGATTCAAGTTGCAGGCGTTAGATTCTAATCTCTTATGCCTGATTCTATTTTCAGATGCTACATTCTAGTTTTTGGTGCTAGATTCTAGTTTCTATTGCTAGTTTCAAGTTCAGGCTGTTAGATTCTAGTTACTGACACTATAATTTTTTTTTACAGAAAAGAATCTATGTTCCTGTGTCAGGAACACAGATTTCATGCCAAGGACCACCAGAATTATTTGGCTGTGGACCTCCATCTGAAAACATGTCCTAGCAATCCCCCGGAAGATCTGAGTTAAAAAAAATGTTGCTTCTGAAATAATGTATTCAAAGATAAAAAATAAAAAAAAATCAGACCTACAAGCTCATAGTGCGCCACTCGGTGGCATGCTATGAGCTTGTAGATCTGATTTTTTTTCCAATAGCTCAAGTATAATGTAATGCTTAGAACACCAAAACACGTTCAGTACAGAAAAAGGGTTAAATGCGTAGTTGTTATGCAATACAATACAATACAAGCTTTGTTTATTTAGCACATTTAAAAACAGCAAGAGCTGACCAAAGTGCTTCACAGAACAAAAACAAAAAACAACAAAAAGAAACAGGAATGAGGAAGTACGTAAACGTTATCAAAATAAAAATATAGACAACAATAAGGTTCAGAGCACTAAGACAGTCCAGAGGCTGCTAGGCACAGTTAAAAGCCAGGGAAAAGAGATGTGTTTTCAGGAGGGACCTGAAAGCCTCAATGGATTTGGCAGTTCGAATCGGGAGAGGTAGGTTATTCCATGTTGTTCTTCCGATGATATTGAATGCTGTCCTGACACATGATGTTTTCCTCTGTCCTCCTCAGAGCTCCAGTGCAGTGGGAGGTCTGGTGGGATTCAGCAACGCCAAGCTCTCCTCCAGCAAGACCAAGTGAGTCAACTGCATCCCCGTTTTTCCTAAACGCACCATTGAGGGGAGGGAGCGACTGGCCATAGGAGAAATTACTGTATATCTGAGCCAGTCTTGTGTTATTTTGGAGTTCCGCAGAGACAGCATTTGTAAACTTTAGAAATGTTAACACCAGACAACACACAACATGTGCACCTACAATAAACATTTCCTTCTCTCTAGAGATTCTTAACTTCTTAGAGACAATTTGGACTTTAGCTACAAAAAATAATGTGAACAACACACAACACGAGAGAGCAACGACGTGTGTTTGGGTCCTACTCTAGACTGTACATGGTTGCTTGTTTCTGCCACAAAAAAAAATGTGATGAATGTGCTTCGAGATCTAGTTTAGACGTGTGCAGTAAAAACAAACAACTGATGTCCAAACGTTGACTTGGGTTTAAATTAAAGTTCCAATTATTTACAGTCACTTCAGGTTTAAATGCCCACAACAAGGGCGATATAATTTGTTCTTCTATAAAGCACAAAGCATAGTCCACAAACGGTTTGCCTCTTCAGTCAGTCAGCAACACCAGAGCACAGGTAGAACACCTCCTGATATACTGTAGACTAGACACCTGACCACTTTGCCCTTGGCCAAGCTTACCAGTGACTATTATAGTAGCACTGTATTGATCAGGTGTACTGATTAGTTTTGGGGGCGGCAGTGGCTCAGGCGTAGAGTAAACGGATGGTAACCTCATGGTTGCCGGTTCGATCCCGGGCTCCCGCAGAATTACTGTCGAAGTGTCCTTGAGCAAGACACTGAACCCCTAATTGCTCCTGTTGTGCTAGTAGGTACCTTGCATGGTTTCCACTGCCATCAGTGTATGAATGTGTGTGTGAATGGGTGAATGTGATGCACAAGCTATGTAAAGCGCCTTGGATAAAGGCACTATATAAATGCACCATTTACCATTTCTTTATTTTGAGAACTCCGATCAAACCGGATCAAAGCGGGCATATCGGTTGTTGTACAGATGTTGACTTCGCATCTGACTGTGCTTCAACGTGTTGCAGGTTTGAGGGTGTGTGTCTGCTGGCCGTGCTGATCAGAGACAGCTCCAGTGAGGTGTTCCAACAGCACTGTCTGGCCTGGCTCCGGTCTCTGCAGCAGATTATACAGGTACGTGCGTACATGCATTAGTGATGCGCGGGTCAGGGTTTTTCATGACCCGCGGGTCCCGCATGTTATAATATTCTGACTCGGCCCAGCCCGCCCCGCAGCATTAGATTCATTTTCATGACTCGACTCGGACTGCAGCCCGCCGACATTAAATACACGACAAATATGCCTACGAACGCGGCTTTTATGTGATAAAAAGCCTTTCTCAATTCTCATGTCTTATAACACTGACAAGCATGGACATCATCACATCACAACATGCGAGGACATAAACGTGTGCGAAGAGAGGACGAAAACAGAGACGCGCGCACGCACACACCCACACACACACACACGCTGTTCCGACGATGCGAGGACTTACCGTAATTTTTTACACACGTGTGCGACACAGAGAAACAAGACAGCAGTGCAGCAGGGGCGAAATCCAAAAGCGACCTCGCCCGCGGGCGCCCGGTTTCAAAAGCGGGCGCCCGCTTTCACTAAAACGGGCGCCCGTTTTTACAAACGGGCGCCCTTTTCAAAAGGTTATGGTTAGGGTTAGGTTAGGTTTAGGCATAGGTTTACTGAGGTTAAGTTTAGGGTTAGAGTTAGGTTTAGGCATAGCCTAGTTTGTGAAAACGGGCGCCCGCTTTTGAAAACGGGCGCCCGCTTTTGAAAACGGGCGCCCGTTTTTGTGAAACGGGCGCCCGTTTTTGTGAAACCGGGCGCCCGTTTTTGTGAAAGCGGGCGCCCGCTTTTGAAACCGGGCGCCCGCGGGCGAGGTCGCTTTTGGATTTCGCTGGCTCTCCAGCAGTGACGCATCCGTGCATCGCAGATATAGCCTACATTATATAACACAACAACAACAACAGGTCTGGAGTCTGAAGACACAATGCTGAAACACTAGTAAAAACCAGAAGAAAACTCACCGCTGTTGACGTGCAGGAGAAAAAAGTTTGCAGTACGTGCAGAGAGTGTTGGAAAGGGGCAGGGCCTGACAACCCAAAGGGCATCTGGACAAAAATAGCTCTCAGAACGTTGCGCTGTCGCGCACTCAGAGCTTGTAGATTCTAGTAAATTCTTGTAGACTATATTTGGGGCTGCAGCCCAGCACCCTTTAGCTAAAGATGGAGTTGTGTAACAACATGCAGAGCATTTGTTTAGTAAAAGGGCAGGCTGAAGCCCCTCTCATCTGTCTGTGCACGTCCCTGATGGTGATCGATTGTAGGCTAAAGCCAACTACTGCTACGTTACGTTACTGACTGCTTTGTTGAGAGCGATCTGTAAGAAGGCATGGGCAAGGGGGGTCAATGCCCTCCTCAGTGCCCAGTCTGCCCCACCAAACACGATGGCATGCAAAACAAACCCACGATATTTCAAATTCCTGCAGTCTCAGGCCCCTGTGTGTATATTTGATGTAATCCTGCAGTCTCAGGCCCCTGTGTGTATATTTAATGTAATCCTGCAGTCTCAGACCCCTGTGTGTATATTTAATGATTTCCTGCAGTCTCAGGCCCCTGTGTGTATATTTGATGTAATCCTGCAGTCTCAGGCCCCTGTGTGTATATTTAATGTATTCCTGCAGTCTCAGGCCCCTGTGTGTATATTTGATGTATTCCTGCAGTCTCAGGCCCCTGTGTGTGTATTTAATGTATTCCTGCAGTCTCAGGCCCCTGTCCAGACCATGCAGCTGGCAGTCTCAGCTCTGCAGGACCTGCTGCAGTTTGCCTCCCAGATAGCGGAGCTCTCCAGGGAGGTGGGACTCAACTCCATCCTGGGGATCCTGACGTCGCTGCTGGGCCTCAAGGCTGAGGTAACAAACAAAAACACAATTTCTTTAAAAAACATATATACACTATATATATTTTTTTCAAAGTGGTTAGTTTGATTGTGATTAGTTTCTAACCAGATCGATGAATGGTGTAAATTACAGAGCGCTACTTGTATTGGCATTAATCTAATGCACTACTAGTGTTGTAGTTCTCGAGGCATTGTCTCGTCTCGAGACATTCTAGAGAACGTTTTTTTTTTTCGTTGCCTCTGTCTTGTTTTTGTCTCCCTTTGTTTTGTCTTGGTCTTGTCTCGACCTTGCGGCTCTCCACTTCATTTGTCTTGTGGTCTCGTCTTGTTCTCGTATAATTTTGTCTTGGTCTTGTCGCGACCTCGGAGCCAAATGTCTCGGGTCTTGATCGCCAACAAGACCTCTCGAGACAAGACAATGCAAAGGAAAAGTTCTATTCATTGTGCGGAGCGAGGACCCATTCATAAAGACAGCTGTGCAGCGAAATCCAAAGCCATCTAGTGAGAGGAAAAAGGGGATGCCACGTTTGACTTCATAACAGTGGTTTATGATTGCTCTATGCTGCAGCCTGCATTCGTAGTTTTGTTTAAACATGTAATGGTGGACAGGGGCAGAAGAATCAATGCATCATGCATGTATGAATGACAACTGTGTATACTGTTGCTCACTCCTAACAATTGTTTGGTGTTTCTAGTTTTGTGAAATAATTGACGTTTATTTCTCCAGCACCGGTACATATCCTACTACAGGCCTGGTTGACTCTGTGAATGAGGGGTGCTACCTCAACGTCTTCACAGAATAACTAAAGGTTTGAGTCAATAAATAACCATGTTTTTTTGTTTTTTTATACTGCAGTGTGAGTTAGCAGCCATGGAGGGGATGATGGCATGCATGACGTACTTCCCCAAAGCCTGCGGATCACTCAGGGTGAGCGCTAGAGATGTGCACAGGCACGCACGCACATATACACACTACACACAGGGGATTTCAACCGAATGTCCAGCTAAATGGTGGACAGTTGGTAACCAATGGACCCTTATAAATCTGTAACTCTTGAGATCGTAAAATGAAATACAAATACAAATACATTTTAACTCTTGAGGCCGTGAAATGAAACCAAATGCACCCGTAAGGGTCCATTTGGTTTCATTTCACGGCCTCAAGAGTTAAAATGTATTTAGACATCTGAATTACTTCTCTGCACAATTACAAAATGTAGAATAATGGTCAAAACTCAACATCAAATGGTGATCTGTGGCTAAAATGCTAAATAAATAGTGGGCCCTGGTATGAAAAATGTTGACTGCACGGGGATCTTGTAGAATGTAGATCCGTCATTTATGACACAAGTCTTGGGAAAGAAATCATGACACTTGCAAATATTTGAATATGTATTATTTCAATAGTCTTATTCTCTCTTCTGACATTGATTAGTCTTAAGTCTAGTCTTAGATTACAATTCCAAATATTCCTGTTCGTCTTAACTCCTTGGTAGCCATTTTGCCAGCCTGTAGCGCCCCCTTGAGGTCCAGAGTGCCATTTATATGCATTAAGTAATTGATTATCTCAAAAACAAAAAATCACAAACAGCAGTTTTATACATTTTTTCCACACATATTTCAGAGATGTGTAACTAAAGGGTTAACCCCAATCCTCAACCCCCTGCCGATCGCATCATCAGTGTTGCCAACTTGGCGCATTTGTCGCTATATTTAGCGCTTTTTCAGACCCCCCTAGCGCCAAAATTAGTGAAAAACTCCTGGCGGAAAATCTAGTGCTTTTTGGCTGGTGAGTTGGGGTGAAATTGATTGACAGGCGCCAGAGATAAAACCCTCATTTTTTCACCATTTTTCCTCTTATGACAGTGGTTTTCAACCAGTGGTCCCCAGGCTAAATGATGGATAGTTTGGTTAACCAGATGTAACTCTTTGAGAGCGTAAAAATGAAACCAAATGGACCCTTGCGGGTCCATTTGGTTTCATTTTTACGCTCTCAAGAGTTAAAATATTCATCATGTGAATTATCCCAACTTTACACAACTAGAGAATGCATTAATGGTCATTTAATGGTCATATTCCCTTCCAGGCGAGCATCTAGCGCATTCTAGTGCATTTTGGAAGTGCCACTAGTGCATTTTGGATTTTGGCAGTTGGCAATACTGCGCATCATTTCGGGTCCAGGAAGTGTCACTTCATGGAACAGGAAAAAAATAATAATGCAGTGTATTTTTTGCCGAAAGATATTTACCGTAGTCAGACGAGGAGGGATTCAAATTAGCCTCATGGTGGCGAGAGAACCTGTTTTTGCCGTTAACTGCGCCAATCCTTGAACAACGTGCATTCCCTAGAGAGCAAGGAAAGACCTTTAGCCTTGTTTGACATCTGCCTGTTGTAGCGCCACCGTGAGGCAGTTGGTTCTAATTTAGTCTGACTACATATCAAAACACCTTGGTCTTTCTTTGGTCTCGGTCAACATAAGGTCAAGGTAAACTTTATTGTCTACAAGGGAAATTTGTCTTGGGCTAACAGCCCTGCTTCAGCCACACATGAAACATAAATGACACACAAAATACAAAACAGAGGGAGACAACATTACACAGTGCACACAGTATGAAAAACTGGTCTGATACATTCACTGCTGTTTCAGAGCGTCATTCAACATTTTAGTTGATGCCGGTACAAATGTTTTTTTTTTTTTTTTTTTAAATAAACGCTGGTGTTGTGTGTGTCTTGTCATCAGGATAAACTGGGAGCGTTCTTCATCTCCAAGATGAACAGCGACGACCACAAGATCCAGGAGGTCTGTAATCACTGCAGCTGTCCTTAGACTGATCCTTGCCTTAGAACTGTTGTGTTGAAATCGGTGTGGGTTGGACTTAAATGTGTCTCGTATACAAACTAGACCAATGCTGCCCAAAAGGTAGATGGTGATCTACCAGTAGATCACGCAGGCCGTGCAGGTAGATCACATGACAGTCCCCTAAAATGTATAGATCTGTAAGTCTTGAGAGCGTTAAAATAAAACCAAATGGATTTGGTTTCATTTTACACTCTCCAGTTAAATTATATTTAAACATCTGAATTACATAATTTTCAAGAGTCTATACAATCCGAAAATAACTCTTATTGTGGACAAAAATGTGAACGTTCTTAGTTTTGGGTGCAACAAATTAAACTCATTAATCACAAACTGTCAACTCAAACCTACTACTGCTTTCAAACGAGAGTAATGAACGGGAAAACCTTCCAATTCTCCCCTCTCCTCTATTCTTCATTATAAGTGCATTATTCTTAAACACTATAACGGTAAGTAACACCATCACCACTATTTCAAAGCTCAAACTTTCTTGGGGGCCTTGAAATGGGATTCTCAGTAATGGAATAATCACATTTTTGATATGTAAAGATCATATTGAGCCGGTCATTTTGAAAGTAGCTCTCAAGTCAAAAAAAAAGTGTGGGCACCCCTGAACTCGACAGTATAAAGGCCAAAAAAAACAAATTAACTGTCGCTGCAATGTTGTCCAGGAGGTCTCTGTATTGACATTCTGTTGCAGGCACATAGTGTACTGTATTTAATAATTTGGCAGGTGTGACATTAGCGTTTCCTCGTTGTCAGTTGTTCCTTTATATCTATTGCAGCACGTTATGTTATTTAAAACGTCTTCATATGTAATATCCGTGTATTCCTCTCAGGTGTAGTAACCCTGTCCTCCTGTCAGGTGGCGTGCCAGTGCTATGGTGTCCTGCCCTCATTGGGCGGGGTCGTGGACAGGGGAGGCGGCCGCGCCGAGGGATGGACCAATCAGATTCACTGCCTGCTGGCGTCGGCCAATGGCATCCTGGCTCAGCTCTACCAGGGCTCTGAATCAGGTACTGTGTCTTCTGTAGGGGAGATATTGTCATAAACTACAATCTAGTGTCGGAAAGTAGAATCTAGTGTCGGAAAGTAGAATCTAGAGTCGGAAAGTAGAATCTGAGTCGGAAAATAGAATCTAGAGTCGGAAAGTAGAATCTAGAGTCGGAAAGTAGAATCTAGAGTCGGAAAGTAGAATCTAGTGTCGGAAACTAGGATCTAGTGTCGGAAACTAGGATCTAGTGTCGGAAACTAGGATCTAGTGTCGGAAACTAGGATCTAGTGTCGGAAACTAGGATCTAGTGTTAGAAACTAGGATCTAGTGTCGGAACCTAGAATCTAGATCTAGTGTCGGAAACCAGGGTCTAGTTTCAGAAAGTAGGATCTAGTGTCTGGACAAATTGGTCAATTTGGAGCACCCTGTGATTGGCATATTCACATGGGGGGTATGCCTGGACATGACACACGTTTTAGATATCACGTTCAGGAACGAGGCCTATGCGAGGCCTTGCCTATAACAATAGTTCTTTGTGCGGCATTTTTGGCTCGTACATTGACTGTTTTCAAACTGTGTGCGTGCGTGCGTGTGTGTTTACAGACGGTACCGTCCAGTATGAGGGTCCAGGCTTGGAGCTTCCGTTTCCTCCACTGGACGACTGTGATCCTCTACTGTTCATCCACCTCCAGCACCGCTACAAAGCCCTGAGTGCTGCCCTGAAGTACACTCTGAGGTACACCAGCTGCACCACACCCTCCCCCTGTTGTTCCTCAACATATTTGACAATGTTTTACTCCTTTAAAAAAAAAACCTTTGAACACCTACGATGCCACCGGTGTTTTCTTTTCACAATAGAACAGGTGCTAGAGTGCAACCTAATGAGATAGCGTATTGCAGTGGCTTTCATCCTTTTTCATACCAGGGCCCATACCAGTTTTTTATTGTGCTTTTGTCCACAATTCCAGGCTGGATTTGGGAAACCAAACAGTCAAACATACAGATCAAAATGACCATTAATCTTCTACATTCTCTAGTTGTATAGACTTAAGCTAATTCACATGATGAATATTTTAACTCTTTAGACTAGTGTAAAGATGAAACCAAACCAAACATGAAACCAAATGGACTCTTGCGTCTGTGTATGTGTGTGGTTTTGTGTGTGTCAGTTTTGACCCCAAGGCAGCTCTACGTTTGCCCGTCCGACAAGTCCTCAACCTGGTGTGTCGAGCCTTGGCTGTCACTGCGAAGAGCATAGTGAGTAGCGTAATGTGCCGGGTTATAAAGCGCACCTTAATATAGGCCGCACCGGCCAAATTTAGCGAAAAAATCAATTGTGTACATATACAAGACGCACTGGCCTATTAGCCGCGGGTGTTTTAATGCTTAACCCTTAACCCTTAAGTAAGGGTTCTTGCACAGATGAGACTGTCGGCAATTCTCAAACAATGCTGTTTGAGAAGCATCCTTTTTATTATTTAAACGACTACAGAACTGCACGTGCTGTATGTAATTAACGCTAGAGCCATAGACCAAGGACGGATCTAGGCATAGACATGGGGGGGGGGATTGCCTCTAGACGCCCTGACTGCCCCACCAAACATGACGGAATGCAAACAATGAAAACTTCAAAGATATTGCAAATCAAATGCTTATAGCGGTAGTTAAACATGGAGTAACTACAATTCTGTCACCACTAAACCAACTGCCATTTTCGGCTGCCCCCCTGATTGAGAAATATTACATCCAGGCCTGTACTGGCCAGAGTGTAGCCGGAGATACGCAAACTCCGATCACTTCATGAAACCAAATGAGCGCTTGCGGGTCCATTTGGTTCATGAGAAAAGGTAGCATACCGTACATCTGGTTAACCAACTGTCCACCATTTAGCTGGGGACCACCAGGAATCCTTTCAATGTTTAAGACGCTCGACGAGGCGTCTTTATTGCCGCCTCCACGGACCCGTCGTCCTCCTCCTCCTCGGGCGGCGGCTGCTGCTGCTGCTGCTGCTGCTGCTGCCGCCGCCAGCCTTTCTAAACCCGTTCGTGGATGTTTTTTTTGACACTTTTCTACGCAGTAAGGATCCACTGGCAGTCCGACTTGATAAAAAGTTGCTTTCAGCATGTTCCTCGCCCTGGTGGTGCGCGCGCTGGTGGCGCCAGCTCCTCGGAACGACAGCGCGCGGTGGGTCCACCACCGCGCGCCGTCGTTCCGAGGAGCTGCTGTCTCCGCCGCGCCGCGCCGGCGTTCCTCGCGTCGGTCCGCCGTCTAACCATTGATTCATTGATCCCAAGGCTACGTGCAGCAGATAGATTTCCTTATTTTTCAACCAGCTCGACTGACTTTAGCTGCGTTATATGCACTTCTTCGTTTGCTTTCCATGATGCATTTAGTAGTGTCTGTCTTAGCGAACTGCCTGTGCCCTGTCCCCCTACATTTCCTGCTCGGGCCGGCTTAAAGTTGGTGTCATACCGTGCATTTAGACTTAGAACGCCCTATACTATAGTGTTTGTTAGCCGTAAACATCCATACATTGGCCGCACCGCTGAATAAGCCGCAGGGTCCAAAGCACAAGGAAAAAGTAGCGGCTTATAGTCCGAGATTTACGGTAGTTTCTTGCGTCAGATGCATCTAAAATGTGACTAAATCCAGTTTTTTTGCGTCACAATGCATCTAAAATGCGACTAAATCCATATTTTTTTGCGTCACAATTAATCTAAAATATATCTAAATCCAGATGTTTTCTTATGTCAGAGTGCGACAGGAGATGGAGCGTTCAGGCTGCTGGTTCTGCCCGGAATTCACAAGAACACCCTGGAGGTGCTGAGTGCACTGATCACAGCGTGAGTACACACAAACACGCACGCACACGCACACACACACACACACACACACACACACACACACACACACACACACACACACACACACACACCAGGGACGGATGGAACTTTTCCCAATTGGGGGAGGGGGGGGGGGGGGGATACCATTTTCAGTTACAGGATTTTCAGGGGTTGACACTAAGGTCTCCGATCAGGTTCTACTTGCCCTCAGGTCATGGTCACTTGCCCTCCAAAAATATATTGTAAATTTTGCATTTAAGTTTAACCAGATGTAACTCTTGAGAACGTAAACCAAATGGACCTTGCGGGTCCATTTGGTTTCATTTTTACACTCTCAAGAGTTAAAATTCATCATCTTAATTAGCCCAGGTCTACTAACTAGAGAATGTGGAAGATTAGGTCATTTTGATGTATATGTTGCCTGTTTTGTTGCCTGTTTTGTTTCCCAAATCCATGGAATTGTGGATAGCTAGAAAGCAGGGAAAGACACAGAGGCAGAGTGCAATGACTGCCTTCAAGACAAATTTATCTTGTGTTGTGTTATAGTGCACTAAGTCACACACTTGCCCAATCGGGCAACCAGGTAGCAGTCTTCACTTGCCCTACCATTTTTTTTACTTGCCCCGGGCAAGTGTTAGTGTCAAGCCCTGACTTTTATTAGTCAAGTAAAGCATCAATAATAACATCAGTTATCAGTTGATGATAAAGCTAAAGGTCTGACTCAGAGGCTTTTCTGTTTTCAATGATGAAATGCTGTTGGTTTAGTGGTGACACAACTGTAAGTCAGTAGCAGTAGTAGTGTTTCATAATCATTTTAAATATAAGCACTTTAGTTTTAAATATCTTGGGTTGTTTTGATTGCCATCGTGTTTGGTGGGGCAGTCTGGGCATTTGCTTCCATTTGTAGTTTCCAATTTTTTTTCTGCTCTGAATCCAGCCTAAATGGATCTCAGTGTGTGTATGAGATGTATTTTATCCCTGGGTATATTTCAGGGTCCAGGGTGCCATGGTCCTGTGTATAAGATGTATTTTGGGTGTATTTTTAGGGTCCAGGGTGCCATGGTGCCGTACGCTACCGTCCTACAGAAGCTCTTCTCCCAGACCCTCTCAGCCTGGACACCTCTCCCTGAGACCACCGTGGGGCAGCAGAGAGCTTACTGGTAACTTGCTTACTTAATGTAATCCATTCCGCTCCAGCTCGGTCCGGTCCAGGTCTATAATAAAGTGTATATTAATGTGATCCATTCCGCTCCAGTCTATAATAAAGTGTATATTAATGTGATCCATTCCGCTCCAGCTCGGTCCGGTCCAGGTCTATAATAAAGTGTATATTAATGTAATCCATTCCGCTCCAGCTCGATCCAGTCCAGGTCTATAATAAAGTGTATATTAATGTAATCCATTCCGCTCCAGCTCGATCCAGTCCAGGTCTATAATAAAGTGTATATTAATGTAATCCATTCCGCTCCAGCTCAGTCCAGTCCAGGTCTATAATAAAGTGTATATTAACTCATTAATTGCCCATTTTTAATGTATTAATCAAGCTCCCAGGCCCATATTTTGAATTCCAGTATAATATTTTGTGATATGACCACAATGTCACGAAATATCTCATTTTATGCATGAATGTCTCTGGTTTACACAGGAAAAAAAATCATCTCTCTACCACATTCCATTGTTGAGTTATTACTGGCCATGCCACTATTCCTCATAATGCCAACAATATACCCCAATTTTCACATTTTTTATTCATCAAATTAATGCCAATCAAATAAAGCATATGATTCCAAATACTCATCATTTGTAGAGTTGATCATATACTATATGATAACACCCAGTAGGTGGCAGTAATGAGGACGATAGCCGGAAATGAAGCGCATTTCCGGTCACAGAGTAAGAGTACTTCCTGTTTATCCGTTGCACTGCTGCTATGCAAACAGTGTGGTTGTGTGATCATCATGAAGGCCTCGATCGGAGCGATCGTGTTTTCTATCATATATAAGTCAAATCAAGCTGTAATGACGCACCGATGGTTGGATTATGATCAGCGATGGACATACAGACCGCGCACGCGCACGTGCAAGCGTGCACGTGGCGATTTTGGCCATTACTAAGTGAGTAGAACCTGCCGTTAGCCGATCATGCTAAAAAATGCTAATCACCTGAAATGAATGTTATAAAAATTAAGGATTAAATAAGTTCAGTTCAGTTCAGTTCAGTTCAGATTACTTTATTGATCCCAGACTGGGCAATTCATTGCAGCTTGGTGGTTAATCATACAAAAAGTAAAAACAGTAAAAAAAAAAAAAATACAGACATGTAACAAGCATTCATTCAGCAACAGACAAGGGTGGGTGGACCAGCTCAAGTGTCCTATAAATAGCAGTGATAAATATGACATTTCATATCAAAAATAATAAATACTGTGGACCTGCCACCTCTGTACAACAAGGTAACCTACACTTTGATTCCCCTGGAGTTCAAGCATCTTATAGCAGATGGAATAAAGCTATTCGTGTAGCGATTGGTTCTGGTACGAGGGGTAAGATAACGGCGACCAGAGGGCATAATTCTGAATTCGCCTGATAGAGGATGATGAGGGTGGCTTATTATGCCCTTGGCTTTCATCACCAACTGGTCTTCCCAGAGGGAACGCAGATCTCTTTGTCTGACACCGATGATCTTGGAGCAGACATTTACAATGTTAAACAGACTTTTCTTTTCCTTTATGGCTAAGCCATTGAACCAACAGACAAATGAAAAAGTTAAGAGACTTTCAATGAATGCTCGATAGAAGTTGGTCAAGATTCTCTCATTGACATTAAAAGAGTTTAGTTTCCTCATCAGATAGATTCTCTGCTGACCACGTTTAACAATGGACTCAGTGTTGATGTCAAACTTAAGCTTAGAATCAATCACTGTTCCCAAATATTTATAGGACTCCACAATCTGGACATTTTCACCGTGAATGACACTTGGTTTGTGTTCCGTATTATGTCTAAAATCAATGATCATTTCTTTTGTTTTAGCAACATTCAGGTCCAGGTAACTTTCATCGCACTTCTCCACAAAGGCAGCTAGTGCAGGACCATGGTCAGGGTCAGAATCACTGAGCAGAGAAACAAGGACAGAATCATCAGAGAACTTAACTAACAGCCTGCCCTCCTGGGAAAGCCTAAAGCTGTCAGTGTACATGATGAATAAGAGTGGCGACAGAACGCAACCTTGGGGTGAACCCGTATTTGATACAGTCCTACTGGACATTTGGCCATTCACATAGACCTGCTGGACCCTGTCAGTAAGAAAGTTTAAAATCAACATGAGAAGTTGGTCTGGAATATTAAAATGAGATGACAGTCTTTCTATTAAGATATGAGGCTGCATCTTGTTGAAGGCTGAGGAAAAGTCAGCGAATAGTAGTCTAGCATACGATCCTGTTTTTTCTAGATGTTTGTGCACACTGTCTAGTATGAAGAGTTTAGCATCGTCCACACCCTTATTCGGCTGGTAGGCAAACTGAAGTGGATCCAGTTTGCCATCTATGAGGGACACAATGATCTCTTTCAAGATCCTCTCGAATGTTTTCATTACCAATGATGTGAGAGCTACCGGTCTGAACTCATTTAGTTCTTTTGCCTGATTAGATTTGGGAATGGGTATGACCGTAGATGTTTTCCAGATTGTGGGTATCTGCCCCAAATCAGCACACAACTGGAAGAGTCTGGTGAAGACACCCCCCAGTTGGTCCGCACAGTGATGTAGCGTGCGCCCACAGATAGAGTCAGGACCGGCAGCTTTTCTTATGTTAGTCCTCCTAAGTGAAGTTGTGACACTTTCCTGAGATATCACGACTCCTCCTAGTGGCTCAAGGGACATTCTACATTCAGAGATGTTCTCAGAGAAATCAGACCGTTCAAAACGGGAATAGAAAGAATTAAAGGAGTTAGGCAGGTCAGAATTATTCACACCATTAACACTAATAGGCTTCCTGGCCTCACTAGTTTGCTGGTTAATGGAGGCCATGTTCTTGATGCCCTGCCATGCAGCTCTGAGATCTCCTGTGCTATATTGAGTTTCAATTTTGTCCTTATACTTATATTTGGCCTTCCTTATTTCATTACGTACTTCTCTTGATACAGCCTTTTTTTCGAATTGATACCCGTGCAATAGATCTGTTTCTTTTTGTTGATTATCGTTTTAAGCTCCTTAGTTATCCACGGTTTGTTATTTGGATAAATAACAACCTTTTTGGTGGGGATAATGGAGTCGATACAGAATGTGATGTAAGAAGAGATAGTGTCACAGAGTTCGTTTACTTCATCGCCGCATGCATCATAAAAACATTGCCAGTCAGTACATTCGAAGCAGGCCTGAAGAGAGGAGATGCTGTCCTCGGACCAGCACTTAACAAGCGTCAACACACAGCGTCAAGGGCATCAAGGGCTTAGGTATTATAGCGTGTTTACAGCGTCAAAATGCGCCAAGGGCAGTAAGGGAGTTAATGTGTTCCATTCCGGTCCAGGTCTATAATAAAGTGTATATTAATGTAATCCATTCCGTTCCAGCTCGGTCCGGTCCAGGTCTATAATAAAGTGTATATTAATGTGATCCATTCCGCTCCAGCTCGGTCCGGGTCCAGGTCTACCAGACGTTGCTGCTGTGGGTCAGGGTGGGCGGAGCCTCGGCCGGCGTCCTCCAGGGAAGCCACACCCACTCTGAGCTGCTGCTGGGACACCTGCTGAGTGACATCACACCCTGCGCCGACGCTCTGAAGGTATACCGTTTATACATTTATTATACATTTATTTTATTGTTTTATTCATTTGGCCACAACCAGGCCCAATAGGAAGTCTGCTAGATTTTCCAAAACAATATTTTAAAAATAATAATAAAAACTGTAAATGACATTCCACAGCACTCTCACATATTTGGAGGACAATATCAGTCACCAGGAAAAAAGATTGCGTGTTTTTAGATGAATCTATTATGGTGAAAATGGAAACTACCTCACATCATCACATTGGGGCCACGCCCACCCCGAAAGGTTTACTCCTCCCACTTGTAGGCCACCGTGGGTAACAAATTAGTCCAGGCTTTCCGTCTTTGCGCATCATAGACGAAAATGTGGCTAGTGGCCCCTTGACTAAATGTAGTGTGTGTGTGTGTGTGTGTGTGTGTGTGTGTGTGTGTGTGTGTGTGTGTGTGTGTGTGTGTGTGTGTGTGTGTGTGTGTGTGTGTGTGTGTGTGTGTGTGTGTGTGCTTGTGTGTGTGCGTGTGCGTGTGTGTGCAGCTCAGACCGGCCCCGTCAGAGGTCCCCCGCTCTCGGCCCGGCCCCCGCTCCAGGAAGCCCCTCCTCCTCATCGACGGTGGCTCCTCCCTCCAGAAGAAGGCCGACCCGCTAGCCAATCAGGACACCTGCCTCGCCGCACTCAAAGGTACGGGGGCGGGGCACTGTCTACTATGCAGATTTGGCGTAGTACTCGGAACTCATCGACCCGCGATCGCGTGTTCGTCGTTTTCTGCTATATGCCACGGCTCAAGCCAGTGCATTCGGTAAAAAAAAAACCCTTATTTTGAAGCGCCAGATCTCCTAAACAGGATGTGCGATGACGTCATGCTGTTTCTGGTGTCCTGGACAGGTTAGTCCTCTCACGATCTGAGCAAAAAGTTTGTGTGACGTCTAGCAACGTTCGATCCACCCGTGCGCCAACGACAACTAGAAGGAGATTCCCAGGAAGGGCTCCTGAATGCATTGGATTGAATGGGTGTGAATGGGACAAAAAACATTTGTCCCAAATGAAAGTCAGCAACGGGATCTTTATTAGACGATGCGCTCGGACTAATAGATGGATTAAAGAATGAATGAAATCTACATTTTGTCGTGTTCTGCACCACCCGCGTCTCTGGCGTGTGTTATCCCACGGTACTAAGAACACGACGAGTGCGACTCTGGCGGTCTGTGTGTTAAATAATGAGACGACACGCCAGAGCTTCAATATGAGTGATTTCTATTATGGTACCATAAGGCTTGCAAATGACTTACATCTCATGTATGGGGAAACCCTCCCATAGCCAAAAGCAACACGCACACTCGGGTGAAACTGATCAACTTACACCAGGGGTTTTCAACCTTTTTTGCTACCAGGGGCCACTATTTATTCAGTATTTTTAGCCCCACAGACCTCAAAACTAAAAAATTATTTTGCTTTTGTCTACAATTCCTGGCTGGATTTGGGTAACAAAACAGTCAAACACACAGACCAAAATGACCAGTAATCTTCTAGTTGTGTAGACTAGGGCCAATTAACAGTTTTCATGCCATGGAAATAGATCTACGTCATCCGTTATCATTATGATTTACAGTAACAACTGATGCCGCTGACGTTAACGCTACTGTACGTGACGTAACTTACCGACGCCGGTTCAATGCGATCCCCATGCTAACAGCAGCTAGCAGCGACCGCGGCGACCATTGCTAGAGCATAACAAGGGACGGCCTAACCCGGAACCAAAAGTGTGTGTCCGTCCACTAACTTGTCCGTGGGGAAACATGGACCGAAATATGAAATATGAGTTTTTGATGAAAAAAACTGGCACTGGCTACCTCCAAAAATATGAAAAAGGGCTGGCACGGAGAGTGGGGCCAATTAAGATGGTGAATATTTTAACTCTTGAGTGTGTACAAATGAAACCAAATGGGTCCATTTGCCCAGAGCCAACCCCCATGGATAAAAAACTTGTCACAATTGTCAATATCAATTCAATTCAATTCCTTTATTGTCTCCGAAGAGAAATTCATCTTGGGCCTCAAGAGACAGCGTTATACAGTACATACACAAACAATACGAAACACAGCACTAGTACAACTAGAGTTCTCAACGGGCCTGAAAATTAAGGCCCGGCCCTAACTGATCAGGCCCAAAGCCCGGCCCGACCAATTAGCATAGTTTTTAGGCCCGACCCGGCCCTACAATCTCGGGTCGGTTCAGGCCTAGTCGGGTTTGGGTTGAATTTGAGCACTCTACACTGAGTTAAAGTGAAAATACCAATCAGCACCATCTTCATAAGAGGTAAATACACAGACAGACAGAACAGAATTGTTATTTTTATCATAATAAAATAATTCAATATATATATTGCTTTTTTCATAGGGCCATAGGCCTGACCCGGCCCTACTGATCTGTATACATTTTAGGCCAGAGCCTGACCCTAAAATGTCGGGTCGGGCCTGGTCGGGTTCGGGCAGAGTTTGAGAACTAATGAAACTAAAGTACAACTAATGCCACACTCAGGATTTTGGGATATCTGATATCAGTAAAAAAAAGTCTACTAACTGCCATTGCCAGCCATTTGAAGTGTTTTCAATGTGCATCATGTTCCCTCCTCAGCTCTGAGACACATCGTGCTGACCAGCGGGACGCTGCTGAAAGACGACACCCACAAGGTACCGTCTGTTTTACCACTGAGTTAGTGCCGTCTCATTATTCCCACCTCCCTTTGCTCCAAAACTACGAGACGCAAAACCCTACCCTTCTCCAAGCGTAACCCTAAGCCTAAACCCCCGACCCTCAACCTAACCTCAGAGACCTCACGGTCTGTGAGGTTAGGTTGAGGTTCGGGGGGTTCAGGCTCAGGGTCCGAAGTCCCACAGATCAGACACTCCCATTAGTCCGAACATGCGCTGGAAATCCACTATCAGCTGCGACGTGCTTCTGTGAGGTTAGGTTGAGCGTCGGGGTTTAGGCCTACAGTTCGTTTTAACGGCGGGGGGCGGCGGGCGATGCACAAGCAGCGTCGCCCGATATCGGCGACGGGTCATTACCGTAAATTCTCGCTTAGAATGGCATGCAAAATGAGTACCGTAAACGACGGTGCTGTGGTGCACTGGAAAAAAAAGGTATGGTGCAGGAGGAAGTGGGACGGAACTATAGGAACCAAACTGTGCCAAATGGTTTTGGATCGAGGGCAAAAAAGCAGCACTTGGCTCTGATCGGTTATCCCCGGCCAAACGTCGGCTGACGTCGCCCGTTCTACTGCTGTCACCCGAATCAGATTAGAATAGAATTAGAATAGAAACCCTAACCCTACGCTTTAACACCGTTAAAACGTAGGGTTGGGGTTACGGTTGGAGAAGGTTAGGGTTTTGCGTCTTGTAGTTTCGGAACAACGGGAGGTCGCAACAATGGGAGGTCGGAATAATGACATGGCAGTGCATGTTGGACTAATGGGACTTGTGATCTGTGGGACTTGGGTACTTAGATCAGTCCCCATTGAGTTACCAGTCCTCGCATGGTATTCTCAAACACTATGCTGTAGCCAGGTATACAGTAGTGCAAGTCTTCTCATTGGCTGCATGGCAGCAAATCAGGTCTGGGGCCTGCGCTAGACACATGCAGCCCTGCTGTGTGTCTGTCTGTTCACTCTGTCTGTCTGTCTGTCTGTCTGTCTGTCTGCCTGTCTGTCTGTCTGTCTGTCTGTCTGTCTGTCTGTCTGCCTGTCTGTCTGTCTGTCTCTCTCAGCGTCTCACAGATGCGGTGGTCCCGCTGTGCGTCCGTCTCCAGCAGCAGTTGACCAATCACAGCATGATGTTGGACACTCCGGGCGTCAACGGACAGTATGGCTCCCCCCTGCCTCGACGAGAACTGTACAGGTAGTATTATTAATAGTATTACAGGGATTAAAGTTCTCAGTACTGGGTACTGATTTTAGTCCCCAGGATTTCACAGGGGCCATTTAACTCATTGACCGCGATCGGATCTTCTTTGTTTCCTCTCCATTGCCGCGGCTCAAACCAGTTCGATCGGTAAAAAAGCCCTTATTTTGAAGCTCAGATCTCCTAAACAGGATGTGCTGTTTCTGTTATGCTGTGTCTGTTGTCTTGCCTAATCGATCATCTGGCGATGTACCCAAAAACATCCGGGTCACAAGTCAGGAAGAGCTGTGTAGCCCTGGCTGCTTAACCCATGCGCCAGCGACATTGAGCGGGCAAACCGGAGGAGAGCCGTTTGAATGCATTGGGTTGAATGCATGTCAATGGGACGGAAAAAAAAAAGTTGTCCCCAATTCTGTCCCAAATGAAAGTCAGCAACGGGATGATCATCAGACGATGCGCACGGACTAATAGTTGGATTAAAGAATGAAATCTACATCTCGTCGTGATACGAGCCGTCCGCGTTTTCGGCAGTGGGGTTCTCCACGGGATGTCCACGAGCAGCGCGTGGACGGCAGAAAAACTATTAATTAGCTCAGTGCTTATTTGCAAAAGATCATTTTTTTTTTTACTTTAATCCCTGAGTATTATTATCCGTTTAATTTCATTATTAACAAGATAAGCACCCGGAAACCATTGTTTCTGATAAAGAACGTGTCCAGTCCATACAACTAATAACTAATACAGCGTCCACCATTGTTACTGCTTATTGCTATTGAGGTGGGCAAGGCAGTCACAGACTCAAACAAGCCGGTTGTAGTCTGTTTATAATTTGTCTTTTTTAATGGCTAAAAACAGCATTTTTTTCTCCTTATCGGTTAATTGTTATTAACCAGGAAAGGCCTGCCTATGATCGGTTAATACAATCTCCATTTGGCCATCACTAACGCCAACCGAACAACATTTCATTTTTGGCACTTTGGAGGGGCGGGGGGGGTTCAACAACCCCCATGTTTATAAGTGTTACTCATTCCAGAAATGTTTGATCTCTGCAAGCCTCTACCTTGTCCGTGTGTCCGCGTGTGCCTGTGTCCCTGTGTCCGTGTCCATGTCCATCAGGCTGCTTCTGTCTCTGGTTCTGGTCCCGTCTCCTCGCTGGCCTCCTCCTCTGACCTGTGCCGTGTCCGTGCTCAGCCAGGGACGGCGAGACCGCAGCCTCAAGGTACCCCAAAACACCTCCAGCGTACCCATACCGTTTTCTATATTTGCATTTTCAACTATTATCACAATTTTGTCACAGTTAAAAAGAGAAATTGTTGATTAGAGTGATACTCTCATGTTAAGTCAGATACTGTAAATGTTTTAACTCTTGAGAGCGTAAGCATGATTTTTTTACACTCAAGAGTTACATCTGGTTAACCAGCTTAGTTGGGACCACCTGGAACCCTCTCAAGGACCACTGGTGGTCCCTGGATCACTGGTTGAATGTTTTTTTTTTTTTTTTTTGGGGGGGGATATTTTGATTTAGTCTAGTCTTTTCAATAAGACATATTTAGTCTTTCAGTCCCATTTAGTCTTCTGAAATTATTATTATTTTTTTGGTGCAGTGTAGTCAAGAATTGCCGCGTTTATGCAGTTGCCGTCCGGAAAGCCCGACAAAAACACTGCAGGTTTAAAACCACTGGCCTACAGGGGTTGACAAGTCAAGTGCAAGTCAGGTTCTACTTGCCCTCAGGTCATGGTCACTTGCCCCCCAAAAATATATTGTAAATTTTGCATTTAAGTTTACTTCCTACTTGGGTGCTTTAAACCAGGGGTTTTCAACACATGGTCCCTGAGAGGGTTCCAGGTGGTCCCCAGCTAAGTTGGTTAACAAGACGTAACTCTTAAAAATGTAAAAATGAAACCAAATGGACCCTTGCGGGTCCATTTGGTTTCATTTTTACACTCTCAAGAGTTAAAATTCATCATCTTAACTAGCCCAGGTTGCAATGACCACCACCTTCAAGACAAATTTATCTTGTGTTGTATTATTGCGCACTAAGTTGCACACTTGCCCGATCGGGCAACCAGGTAGCAGTCCTCACATGCCCCACCATTTTTTTTTACTTGCCCCGGGCAAGCGGGCAAGTGTTAGTGTCACGCCCTGGGCTAGAACCAAAATAAACGCGGTGCGCGTGTCTCTTCTCCCCCACCACCACCACCACCTCCAGGTGTCGTCGTTCTGCACCGAGGCTCTGGTGGTCTGCAACGCCCTGCTGCACCCCCGCACCCCCTCCCTCTCCCTCCCCCTGCCCCCCCTGGCCCTGAAGCCCACCCCCTCCGCTGCCTCCTCCCTGCTGGGGGGCCCGGGGGGGACCCCCTCCTCCTCGTTCGCTCCTTCCCGGGGTGGTCCCCACGCCGCCGCCGCCGCCCTGGGCCTGCTGGGCTCCCACCTGGAGAACCACCTGTCCCTGGTGACAGGGGCGGGTCCCTCGCCCCAGGACCTGCTGCTGTCCTCCCACCACCACCACCATCACCACCCGGACCCCACTGCCTCCACCGCACCGCCGGGACCACCCAAGGGACAGAGGTAACAAGCTCCAGGGCGTGCAAACTTGTAGCTTTTCGACGAAAATCGCCGTTTTTCTCCCAAATTGGGCACCCACGTAATTCATGAAAACCGACAACTCTATTCACTTCATGGAGTCAGTCCAATTGCGGCTCCTATATATAGACTACTATTGGAAAAGGGGACAAGCATGCACAGCGAGCGCTCGGTTTCTGACCCCTGAATGTTGCAACTCCCTGTCTGTGTACTGCATGTCTCTCCCTCCTCCGTCAGAGAGAGGGATAGTTAGAGAAATATGTTACAAAAATAGGCTGAGTTGTGCACTTCCGGCAGAAAGCGTGAAAATTTGCACCTGGGGGTATTTTTGGTTGCAGATCAATGTAAAGATTTCTTTTGCTTTGTTCCACAATCTGTCCACAATTCCAGGATGGATTTTTGACCATTAATCTTCTAGCTGTGCAGACGTTGTAGGCTAATTCACATGATGAATATTTTAACTCTTGAGAGTATAAACATGAAACCAAATGGACCCGCAAGGGTCCATTTGGTTTCATGTTTACACTCGCAAAGAGTTATATATGGTTAACCAACTCCCCATCATTTAGCCTGGGCTCCACCTGAAGCGCTCTCAGTGGTTAGACCACTTGTAACACATTGTTGTGTTTCCACAGACCAGTGTTTGTCCACTACGACAAGGAGGAGCCAGAGGACGTGGAGATCTCATTGGACAGCGACAGCAACGACAGCGTGGTCATCGTTCCTCCTGGCATGCTGTCCATGGACGTCCATTCAGAAGAGACCGCCGTGTCCGCAGCCAATAGCATGCCTTCTGCTGCAGGTTAGACTCCTTCCCACTTCTGTCCCTTCAGCCAATAGCCAATATCGGTTTGCTTCCCGACTCTACTACAGGTCAGGTCCCTCCCCCTATATCCTTACAGCCAATAGCATGCCTTCTGCTGCAGGTTAGACTCCTTCCCGCTTCTGTCCCTTCAGCCAATGGATGATTTCTGCTGTAGGTTAGACTCCTCTGCTATGATAAATAAAGAAGATAGTGCACGGGGGCGTGGCGGAGGCTGGTACCGGAGGTTTGCACATGCTCAGTGTAAACAGGAACTGCTATGGTGGAATGTTCCAGCAGAGGCGCTAGATAGAAATCCCATAACTTGTGATGTAAATAATGAGATCCAGAGTAGTTGTGAATTAAACAGCAACACAATCTTCCCTTTTCAAACAGTTTTTTCCACAACACTTGAATAAACAATATCCATGTTTCTTTGTCATTTCACAAAAATACACAAAACGTTGCAATCAAAGCAAGTATCAAGAATATGGAACATCTACAAAAGAAAAATATACAAAACATTTCCATGTAATAAATGTATTTGCCCTGGTCTTTCAGTCTGTTATACAGTAAACAGCATTTTTTCCACACAGTAGCTAAATTGACATACTATTTAAAATAAAGACAGAAGCATCATATTATTCTCTTTTTATTTATTGTTTCAGTTCAGGGTCAGTAACTCTAGCGCCTCTGCTGGAACATTCCACCATAGCAGTTCCTGTTTACACTGAGCATGTGCAAACCTCCGGAACCAGCCTGTGCCACGCCCCCGTGCACTATCCTCTTTATTTATCATAGATCCTCCGTCACTTCAGCCAATAGCATGATTTCTGCTGCAGGTTAGACTCCTCCCCCTTCTGTCACTTCAGCCCAAGAGGCCAATGGCAAGAGGGGCATACTCGGTTTGCTTCCCGACTCTAGGGTGAAAGTTTTAGTTTTAGTTTAAATTTAGTTATTTTATTTTTTCAGTGCATTGGTTGTCAGGTATAGGGTTAAAAATGTGCCAAAGTAGGAAACGGTTGGTAATCAATCCTGGCTTTGAGTTTCTTAGTAGATTGGATGATTGCACTCTCCCACAAGAACACAATTTTTACCCCCAGTGTTTATGATAGTGAATAGAAGATCTAGAAGCATCTCCTCCTCATGCTGGTCACCAACAAAATTTGGATACAAAAGCTTTATAAAAACTAAAACTAAGGGTATTTTGGGTATAATTTCAGTTAGTTTTAGTTAGTTTTCTGAACCCACATTACAGTTTTAGTTTAGTTATCGTTTTTTGCATTCATTTTTTAGTTTTTATTAGTTTCAGTTAACTCAAATGTTTTTTATTTGAATTTTAGTTTTTGTTTTTTAGTTAGTTTTAGTTAAAGGGGAATTCCACCCATTTTCAACATTTTTTCTGAGAGTGTACAAATGCAACCAAATGAACCCTAACGGGCTCATTTGGTTCCATTTCTACACTCTCAGAAAAAAGAAGCGTCTGAAGAAATCCATTAACATGGTGAAAATACATTGATGATGTCATCAAGATGTATTTTCACCATGTTAATGGTTTTCTTCAGACCTCCATTTTTTGGGAACACAGAACGGAGGGAACTTTATTTGATCATGTCCACGCAGCACCTCTAGGGTATACTAATGACAAACATATTAGAATGTTGAAAATGGGTGGAATTCCCCTTGAACTATTCTAACTCCTGCTCCACAGCACCAGGGGGCGCCAACAACACCAACAACAACACCAGCTCCGGTGCCGCCGACTCCTCCTCCTCCTTGCCCCCGGCCGGGGCCCCGCCCACCACCACCACCATGGAGGGGGTGGAGCTTCCACCGGGCAGCGCCGCCCTCCTGGCCGCTGCCTCCTCCTCCTCCTCCACCATGGCTGCGTCCTCCTTGGTGTCGCTCATCCCTCCGCTCATCGCGCCGCCCGGCGTGGAGCCGGCGGCCGTCGGGGGGCCGGCGCAACTGCAGCAGATGCTGATGCAGTCGTCGGACTCCGCGGGGGGCCCCGGTGCCGCCGTGGGGCCCCTGGGGGGCCCCCCGCTCCAGATGCACCCGCCAACGGCCCAGCAGCAGCAGCAGCCAGGTTAGAGCCGACCCACCTCACCCCTGCCCGTTCCACCTCCTCAGGACATTATGGTGGGGTTTTTTTGTCATAGTGTTTTGAATAGTTTTCATTTAGTCCAGGGGTTTTCGATCAGTGGTCCAGGGACCACCAGTGGGTCCTTGAAAAGGGTTCCAGGTGGTCCCCAGGCTAAATGATGGACAGTTGGTTAACCAGATGTAACTCTTTGAGAGCGTAAACATGAAACCAAATGGACCCTTGCGGGTCCATTTGGTTTCATGTTTACGCTCTCAAGAGTTAAAAAATATTCATCATGTGAATTAGCCCCAAGTCTACACAACTAGAGAATGTAGACGATTAATGGTCATTTTGATCTGTATGTTTGACTGTTTTGTTTCCCAAATCCAGCCTGGAATTGTGGACAAAAGCAAAATAAATCTTTAGTTTTTGGGGTCTGTGGGGCTAAAATGTCATCAAATGGTGGTCCTCCGTGGCTCAAATTGTGAATAAATAGTGGGCCCTGGTATGGAAAAAGTTTGAAAACCACTGCAACATGATGTTCATCATGCTAATGGATTTCCTTTTTTCCTGAGTGTGTACAAATGGAACCAAATGGACCCGCTAGGGTTCATTTGGTTCCATTTGGTTCATTTGGTTCAAATCCTGTACAGGGGAACATGGTATATGTTGGACATAGCTCAAAGGTTGCTTAATCATGATTAAATTCATTTTTGAAGCTGTAATTATTATGATTAAAAATTTTAATCATTCAACAGACCTAGTTTGTTTTTAGATATTTTAGATTCTTGCAGATTCTAGCAATTTGCCCATTGATTTATTTTGATTATTGATTCAGAGCATAAAGGTTACACTTTATTGCGTTATATTTCCGTTCTGTCGATCTAAAACCAACCCCATGAATGTCTGAATCCACCAGGCGGACGCCAGATGCACCCCCACCAGCCGCCGCCCCCTCATGCCCCGCCCCCTCAGGCCTTGGCCAATGAGGACTCGGGAGTCATAAACATCAACAGCTCTGACGAGGAGGAGGAGGAGGAGGACATGGAGGAGGAAGAGGTGCACATTCTGTTTTACATGTTCTAACCATAAAGTAATAAAATATAGAGGCTTAACTGGAGCGATAGCCCCACCCCCTTGTCGTTCATTTCAATACAAGTTGCTCAGTGGCGTTTTGAAGCACCCGGAAGACCAGTGGAAGTAGCGTCTACTTCCGCATTTGGGCACCACGTTTTGGTGTCCGAATGCGGAAGTATTTCTTCCATGAACGCACACATGAACGGTGCTTTATAAATAAAGTTTGATTACATCTGGTCCGTAGGACGAGCTGGGAGAGGAGGAGGAGGATGAGGATGAGGAGGGTCTGGAGGATGAAGAGGAGGAAGAGGAAGGAAGTGACTTCCCCGACGAGGAGGAAGATTACTACGATGGAGAGGAGTACGACTACGAGGATGTGAGTATAGACAGAGTTACGCTGTCGCAAACTCCCTTCATTTCATTCATGTGATTAGTCCAATGGACCAGCACGCTGTGTTTCATCATGTTCTTTTCAAATCTTTTTATTGATTTTAAACAAAAAAGGCATCAAGTATAAAAGTATAAATAAGTCACAGATATAAACAAACAAAGGGAATAGTGAAAAAAAAAATAACATTGTGACTTATGATCAATTAAACATGGCAACAAAAAAGAAAAAAACAAATCCCCAAAAATAATCCCATGCCAACCTCTCCCCATGATTTTTCTTTTTGAGTGTACACACTCAAGAAAAAAAAAAAACAATGGAAATGTCCCTCTTTTGTCCCTCTTTCGGACTGCAACGGCCCTCATGAGAGCTCAGTTTTCTGACCCGTCAATGTCGCAACTTCTCGGCTGGTCTGATTATTATTTGGGCCGAGCCTTCTGTGTACCAGTTGTTGTTCCCAAACTATTTCACCATTGTTAAGGACCCCTGAATCGACCCCTGAATTAGACCGTAGACTCTCGTACCATGCGTAGTAGCCTATAATTATTATTTCCTATCAGGCAGAATAGACACCTATATTAGTGGAAGGACCCACAACGCAGAGCTACTGTAGCTACTGATAATAATAATAACAAGCAGCTGAGAGTATTGACTGAGTAAAACCGAAGGAGGGAGTATAAGTTTGCCGGGGGATTAGGTGGGATTGCATCGCATGGGAGTGAAGGACGGATATGTCACAAAAGAAAAGGCATCTGTCCATCTGTTCATTGAGATTTGAGAACCCTAATGAGTCAACGTTGTTTCACTAGGGTTCTCACATCGAACATGGCCGCTGCCATGGAAGCGGGTTACAAAATCTTGGGATAAAATAATGATAATCAAAAACGAACAAACAAACAATCAAACCTCTAAATCAGGGCTTTTCAACAGGTGGTCCGGGGACCACCAGTGGTCCTTGGGAGGGTTCCAGGTGGTCCCCAGCTCAGTTGGTTAACCAGATGTAACTCTTGAGAACGTAAAAATGAAACCAAATGGACCCTGGCGGGTCCATTTGGTTTCATTTTCACACTCTCAAGAGTTAAAATATTCATCAGGTGAATTAGCCCAAGTCTACAAAACTAGAAGATTAATGGTCATGGACAGAAGAAAAGGAAATCTTTAGTTTTGGGGGGTCTGTGGGGCTAAAATGTCATCAAATGGTGGTCCGTGGCTCAAATTCTGAATAAACGGTGGTCCCTGGAGTCAAAAAGGTTTGAAAACCCCTGCTCTAAATGTCTGCTGTTCAGGAGGAAGAGGAGGAGGGGGAGATCCCGTCGTCGCTGGAAACCAGGCGGAGGCGCATGGGCCCCAGGCTGGAGGAAGGGGAGGTGCTGGGGGGCGTGGACGGGGGCGGGGCAGGGGGAGGAGCCTTCGGCTCTGACGGCGGCGAGGCGGGGCACCACGCCGGGGGCATCCAGGAGATCACGCCCCCTCCGCCCAGGGCGCCGTTCGGAGAGGACGACGACGACGGGCTGAGAGTGACCCAGGTGCCATGCTCTGTTTGGTTGTTTTTCACTCAATGGGGACTTCCACCCATTTTCAATATTTTACTGTCATTAGTCTGGCCCAGTGTTGGTCAATATTACTTAGGAAAGTAACTTTATTACTTTGCTCGTTACCCCTTAGAAAAAGTAATATCATTACTTTACTTATTACTGGAATCGAAGAGTAATATATTACATATTACGTTATTACTTTCCCAAGTTCTCAACACCGCCTTTGAAAATATAGAGATGTACAACATAATCTCTTTAGCGAGCTCTTTTTAGAACTGAATAGAAATTATTGGAATAATAATAGTCTCCAATACCACAAACTGCACCTGAAAACAAAGCCAACAAAATCTGTCTCTTTGACTTTTTAAACTTTTTCATAATTGTTTTCAAAGACAGTTGAGGTTCTTGTATTTCAAAATAAAATACAAAATAAAGCAGTAAGCGATTTGTAGTGTACATAACTGCGCAGGATGCTGCGTGTGGACTGGATCTACAATCTAGTGCACATCTCTGTTGTTACAGTACCTGTCGATAGCTTGTAAATCTGTTCTATTTTTGCATGCAACAACAAGCTCATTTTAAAAAAGTAACTTGGCGTTACTTACTTATTACCCATTTTTTGCAGAGTAATCCCCTTACTTTACTTTTTGGAGCAAAAGTAATAATATTACAGTAATATGATATATCTAAAATATCTATATCTAAAATTAGTTACTGCCCAACACTGGTCTGGCCTCACCTGAAATGATTTTGGCCTAGGGGGGCGGGGTGCCGTGGGATCCGCACGGCAGATGACATGATCCTTGATTTACCCTGAGGTCAGTTGCAGTTGCTGCGTCTGTTGCTGTTGTGCCAGTGCAGTTTGCATGGCCGCAGGTTGTCTTTATTCTACTGCGGGTATTTCTCTAACTCCAAACTTATTTTTTTTTACTACATCACATCAAACCACACACTACAAGATAAATGGACCACTATATTATTTTTAAAAACTCAGGTGGCACCCGTGTGACAAGACCGTCTACCGGAGTGATTGGAGAGGAGAGTGGCAAAAGGGAGGGGACGGGAGGAGAGGAGGAGGAATAGATTACCTCTGGGATTACATGTAAAGTCTGCTCCAGAGTGACATAAAAATCAGGCATCTTTATCAGTGTACTATTAAAATGTGATGTGTGGGGGGAAAAAAAAGGTTGGAATACCCGCATTAGAATAATGAAAACCTGCAGCCATGTTAACTGCACCGGTGCAGCAGCAACAGGGCGCCGCAACTGACCTCATGGTGAAATGTAGAAAATGGGACGTCTGTGATGGGACATTATGTATCATGTCACAGGTATCAAGGTAGATTGACGCCCAACGTGTTTTGGTGTGGAATTCTCCTTTTAAGATCGTCCGCTAAATGTCTAAATCGTAAATATATACTGCGATATGGTATCTCGAGTTGGCATGGAAATCTGACTGTGAAATACAAAGCTCAAATAGAAAGAATCGTAAAAACTGGCTGGGAAGATCATGGGCCTATCTTCTCCCCCCTTGACCCCCCAAGCCATTTTTGAGCAGACGGTAATAAGGCAAGCTAAGAATGTAACCTCAGACCCCTCACATGTTCTTTACTCAGAATATGAACTAATGAGATCAGGTAGAAGGTATAGGACACCACAGTGCAGACACAACCGTTTCAAACATTCATTTGTACCTCTTTCTATAAAACTGTTAAATAGGTAGTAATTTCCCCTTACATAGGGGTAAGCACTTAGGGTTTATATGTTATTTGTTCTTGTGTTGTGTTGTCTGCTGGTTTGTTTTTTTGGTCTATTGTCCTATGTATGCAGCTGTGGTCCTGTCTCCAAGACAAGTTTCTCCTTCGGGAGACCAATAAAACGAAACTTGAACTTGAAACTTGAACTTGAACTTGAAATAAAAAGTCGACCTCCGGCAGAAACTAGAGTTAACAAGCGCATGTTGTGACTCCGTCCAGGTGGAGAGCATCGGCGTGCTGGAGGAGTGTCGTCGAGGAGGCCGTGAGGAGGAAGAGGAGGAGGAGGAGGAGGAAGAAGAGGACCCCAGCATGCCTCAGATCCTCTGTGTGACGGGAGCCTCCTTACAGGAGGTCCAGGAGGATGAGGAGGAGGAGGAGGTTGTTGGTCCTGCTGCTGCCCAGGAGCAGGGCTCCATGGAGGAGGAGGAGGAGCAGGCTGCTCCTCCTCGTCCTCCTCCTGGACCTCCTGCCCCAGAGGAGGAGCAACAGCAGCAGCGAGGGGCCTCCTGGGAGCAGGGAGGAGAACGAGGAGGAGAGGAGGCGCCGGGAGCCTCCGAGGACCAGGCTCAACAGGTGCTACTTAACCCATTGTGTCCTGTCTAGATTTCTACGTTTTTCACGATTTTTCAAAAATAGTAGAGATACAAGCTCATAGCGCGCCACCGAGTGGCGCGCTATGAGCTTGTAGATCTGCTATTTTTCAACAGTTAAAACATAATGCTTAGAACACCAAAAAGCGTTCACTACACTAAGGGTTAAAGGGAACTCCACCCATTTTTCAACATTTTAATCCTTTCTATGCTGTACTGGAACGCGTTTTGGTGTATGTTATACTTTAGCTATTGAAAAATGGCAGATCTACAAGCTCATGGCCATGAGCTTGTAGTTCTGCTATTTTTTGAGAAATTGTGAAAATGTGACGCAGATCTTTGAACATATTATTTCGGAAGTAAACTCAAATCTTTACTTCTGGAGGATCCCTAGGACATGTTTTCTGAGAGGAGGGGTTGGGTCTGCAGCCAAATCTAGATAATTCTGGTGGTCCTTGGCATGAAATATGTTGACCATCACTGACACGGGAACATAGATTTAAAAAAAAAAAAAAAAAAAAAAATAATAATCTAGTGTCACAAAATAGAATCTAGTGTCTGAAACAAGAATCTAGCATCCGGGACTAGAATCTAGTGTCTGAAATTAGAATCTAGCATCAGAAACTCAATCTAGTGTCAGGGACAAGAAATCTAGCGCTGAAAAACTAGAATCTACTGTAGGAAACAAGAATCTACAGTCAGAAACTAGAATAGCATCAGACTAGTACCCATCCTACTTCTACACTATTTAGATTATTACACTATTATAGTGACTACAGTATTACACTATTACGCTTATTACACCTATTACACTACTAGACTAGTCGCCTGGTACACATATTACACTATTACAATATTACATATGTAACACTATAACAGTATTGCACTTATTACACTATTATACCATACACTATTACAATTGTCTTATAATTACAAGTGCCAAAAAACAACCCAACAGGCATTGACAGCCTTCCTTCTCTGTAAAATGAAACGGGTCCATTTGGTCTATATCTAAAATATCTAAAATATTGAGATAAAATCTAAAATATTTAACGAAACACATTACACACACAAAGACCACCTTGAAAGTGTCTTCTAAACATCATTAACAAACTTTTCTTGGTACCACCCTGAAAAACCAGGAGGAAGGACCCCTGGTGGGTGAAGTGGAAGAGGTTAGCCCCGCCCCTGAGGAGGGAGGAGTTACAGAGGAGGAGGAGGATACGCCCCCAGCCGCGCCCCCTGGCCCCGCCCCCTCCACCTCTGACCCCACCAGCCAAGAACACCAACACAAGGTCAGTAACAGGGGTTAGGGTTAGGGCGGGGGTCAGCAACCTGTGGCTCAGGAGCCGCATGCGGCTCTAGAACACAGCCCTAGTGGCTCAGTGGCTGTAGCATTATTACATACACACACTGGGGTGACCCACACCAAAATAATATAAACATTTCAGTCACTTACTGCACCCAAAACGCGTTGCGCTGTCTGACAGTTGCCAGTTAAAGTAGCACTTGGTCATGTCAAAAAAGCCCAGCAGTTATCAGAGGTGGAGCTTTCAATCTGAACTAAGCATTTTCAAAGGTTTACTCAGTTTACTATGTCATTAATATACCTTAGAGATGTTGTGTGGACTAGAAATGGAGTTCTGTAAAACTCCTTTATATAGATATTTTTTTAGAAACTCCATTTCTGAAGAAAGGTTGTGTTTCACCATGTTAATGATTTTTCTTTGAGGACCTTTTTTCCTGAGAGTGTGCAAATGGAACCAAATGGACCTGCCAGGGTCCATTTGGTTCACATTTGCACACTCTCAGGAAAAAATAATAATAAAATGCGTCTCCAGACAGATTTTGAATTTAATTTTGGGTCGAAAATGGCTCTTTCAACATCTTGGGTTGCCGACCCCTGGGTTAGGGCGAGGGATTTTTCAGTGATTTGGGTCTGGGGTGTCTGATGGAGGGGACAGGAACTGCTTGGAATAACCATAAAAAATATCAGACCGAGTGCCACACTATGGTCTTGTAGGTCTGATATGTTTCAACAGTTAAAGTGTAAAACAGTGGTTTTCAACCAGTGGTCTTGAGAGGGTTCCAGGTGGAGAAAAAAAAATGATGGAAAGTTGGTTAATCAGATGTAACTCTTTGAGAGTGTAAACATGAAACCAAATGGACCCGCATATTCAACAAAATATTCATTGTGTATTAGCCGCAAGTCTACACAACTAGAGAAAGTAGAAGATTAATGGTCATTTTTGATCTGTATGTTTGACTGCTTTGTTTCCCAAATCCAGCCGGGAATTGTGGACAAAAGCAAAAAAAAACTTTAGTCTTGGGGTCTGTGGGGCTGATCATGTGTGCGCGCGCGTGTGGGAGAGAGAGAACCCACGTTGACTTGTCCATAGCTGGAAGCCTGAAATCTGTCTCCTAGAAATGGAGAAATTAACATGGTGAAACATCTTTTACCATGTTAATAATTTTTCTTTTAGGGCCTTTTTTCCTGAGTGTGTACAAATGGAATCGGTACATTTGGACACAAAGGCACACACGTGTGTGTGTGTGTGTGTGTGTAGATATACAGTATATATAGATATAGATAGTTTGGAAAGTTCAGGCTCAGGATTTTTTTGCTTTAATCCCTGTTATTAGCACTTTGGTCCAAACCCCTTAACAATACTTCACCCAAATTCTTCTTATTTAACGGCATTTGATAACTTTACTGCTGCTGGTGGTTATGCTGTTTGACTAAAACACTATTCAATAGTGTTTTAGTCAGTAACATTTCCTCACACTATTACAGCCGATTCAATAGTATTGAATCGGTGTCATGGATTTCAATGTTTGGGGGCACCCAACTTGTTTTGGGCTAAAATCTACTGAAACATACCTCATGATAAGTGAGAATGTGAAGTTAATATAGGCATGCAAATGTGCCTTGCTGCAATGTGCGCTGCACTGCCGTGCTGCCGCGCTGTCGGTCCGCTGCGCCGCCGCACCCCGGTAATTTGCTACTCAAAAAAAAATTCTAAGGTTGGCATGTATGTAAATAACTAAGGTAACTTCACCATTGTCAGGAGGTGAAGGAATCGTCAGAGTCGTCGGGACAACAGGAGGGGCAGAAGGAGGACGACGAGAAGAAGGAGAAGATGGCAGTAGGCCCAGAGGACGAGGAGGAGGTGTCGGGAGCAAGTGAAGACAACAAAGGGACGAAGAGGAAGAGAGAGGAGACCACGGAGAAGGAGGAGGGAGGAGGAGGAAGCGAGAAGAAGAGGGTACGTACCCCCAAACCCCCCCCCCCCCCCCCCCCCCCCCCCCCCAAAAAAAAAAAAAAAAAAAAAGAAAAGAAAAAAAAATTCAGCCATGCTCTGCCGACAGGGGCGTTTCTGCCATTAGGCAGACTAGGCAGTTGCCTAGGGCGACATGAGGGGAGGGGCGACCATGAGAGAGAGAACGGAACTGATTTTCCCAGAGGCCTCTGTGTCAGAGCAGTGTAGTCATCCATAGATAAACTGTATCAACTGTGGCTATGATTTAGGATCCTTATTTGCTTCATTTTATTTTATCATATAAAGGCTCATATGTATACAGAAGTCTCCGACGTTTACAACAAACCAATCATTTAAAGTTATCAGCGAGATATCATCATTTAAAACACAACTTGATTAACTCGTCCTTTGTTCTGTGACGTTTTTGGGAGTAAAACTTATCATTGTATAATATGAACCGCCTTGGATGACGTTTGTTTAATTTCTTCGCCTCCTTATTTCTGTGTGTGTCTGTGTGTTTCCCTGCGTGTCCGTGTCCGTGTCCGTGTCCGTGTGTGTGTGTGTGTGTGTGTGTGTGTGTGTGTGTGTGTGTGTGTGTGTGTGTGTGTGTGTGTGTGTGTGTGTGTGTGTGTGTGTGTGTGTGTGTCTGTGTGTGTGTGTGTGTGTGTGTGTGTGTGTGTGTGTGCGTGTGCGTGTGCGTACGCATCACTATGACAGCTGGATGACGTTGCCATGGCGACCATGCTGGCGGACTTCAAAGCCTGTCCGCCCGACGACGAAGACGGAGGCGGAGCTTCGGGGTCCAAGTGAAGCCCCGCCCCCTGCATATAGCCCCTCCCCTTCCCTTTACACCAGTGGCTCTCAGTGGCTTTTTTTTCCTATTTGTTTGTTTTTGTGTCACGGACCCCCAGGCCCAATCTGAAGATGCATTTGGACGTTGAATATTTAGCACCAGTAAACCCCCACAGAAGAGAAGATTTGTCTTCATGAAAAGAGAGAGACGGCGAGATAATTTTGCGACTGCGACCAGGATCTCTTTTCATAACTCCTCAACAGATTTACCATGTGTTTTGGCGTGATTGATTATTCTTAGTCTGCTTATCGCGTGAAAACGCGCGTTGTACTTTAACTATAAGCATAGATTAACTTGCTGGCCACCATCTCATAAGGTATTTTAGATGTGACTACAAAACCCAGAAAACACCTCACACACTTTTTACAACTATAATTGATAAACGATACTTTCAACTTTAAAGGCATTCATAGGCATTTGTTTAACAGTGACATGTGAAATTGCAGGCTGTTTTGTCGAATGTATTTTAAAGGGGAATTCCACCCATTTTCAACATTTTTTTTTGAGAGCGTACAAATGCAACTCCATTCGTACGCTCTCAGAAAAAAAGAAGCATCTAAAGAAATCCATTAACATGGTGAAAATACGTCTTGATGATGTCATCAAGATGTTTCACCATGTTAGTGGTTTTCTTCAGACCTCCATTTTTTCAATGACATAGTAAAATGTTGAAAATGGGTGGAATTCCCCTTTAAAGTAGACACCTTTTGGATGGGAGCAAGCCTAGCTTTTCTGCTAATCTGTCAAGGAGTTAAAAAGGTTGCACCGCGACCTTTGTATCCGTCGCAACTCACCCCAACCCTACCCTTGGCCCATCCCTTGGCCCATTTGTTAACACTCTTAGCCTACATGTACACCCACCAATACTACGCCCGCGACAGTTAGAAAATGGTTGCAACCATTTTTTACAAATAGTGTAAAATACAAACGTGAATAAATAATCAGCTGTATCTAACATCTGGCAGTGTGGTTAAACGAATTACATATTTTAAGATGGGGTAGGTCAGGAATGTGCTGATAGAGTACTGTATGTTTGACTGTGTTTGACTGTGTAGATCATTCACGTTCAAATCAAATTCATGCTATACATTTACATTTAGTGGAAGAACTGTTTTCTATTGGACATTTCTTTGTTTTGTTCGTTTGTCTTTTTTAATGCTCTCATGATATCCTTTTTGTTGTGCCACATGTTTTTGTTACAAAATAAATCCACAGAACGGTTGTGAGATCATTGAATCCAGAAGTTTCTTTCGTCTGGTGTGCTTTGGATAAACTTTCAACACTGGTGGAAAATAACTAGGCAGATATGGTTAAAGGAGACACTTAATTTGTTAGAAAAAGTGGTCCAGGTGTTATTTTGTGAAAACATTTCTTAATGCCTGTTTCCAAAATAGGCTTATAATGGGGCTAAGGGGTCAAATGCAAGTTCACCTATATACATCGCTGCTAAATGCAATTTTCTGCTATATATTGTCTCCCCACAATGTCAGTAGTGTGTTAACACTCACACTTTCACTTTTGGTACAGCAGTGATTCAGCTGTCTCAAAAGGTGGGGGCGTGGCACATGATTTATGGCTGAACCACTGCTGAAACAAAAGTGAAAGTGTTTTAGGCCACATCCGTGGTCATCTTGTTGACATCAAGAAGTGTGTACATTCAATGATTCAAACACAATGTAAGCCAATACATATTCAACATTAAACACTGTTTGCAAGGTAATAGGGGAAACTTTAGTGTGTACAAATGATGTGTCTGTAAACAGCTCCACCTAATGGCTCATTAAGGAAGTATTTGGACAGGTACATGGTGGTATTTTGGTAGTGCAGTGAATCTTGTGCACCAGACCCATTGCCAGTGTTGGGACATGTGCACTACGTAACTTAATATATTACATAATATATTACCAAAATGCAGTAACTTGTAATATAAATATATTACTAAACAAAAACAATCTAATATATTATACTTTTCTTTCTGGATTACTGCATTACTTTCAATATTACTTTCTGTCAATCTGCCTTGTTGCGAGTGTTCTTGTGAAATTATCTTGACAACTGCAGAAGTTAAATAATTACTTATTTTCTCTAATTTATCATCAACTTATTTACTGGCTTCCATGCATTCAAGGAATACATTAAACTCCTGTGTTAAAGAGTGATGTTTTTTTTTTCAAGTTGATTTCAAATGGATTTGACCAGAAAGCCAAGCTTTATTGTACACATGCCACTGGCCTACACAATATTTCATTAACAGTGATACTAAATATTTAATTATATATTTTGTAAAAAGTAATATGTAATAGTAATATTAATATATTACACTTGCTCAGGCAGTAATATTGTAATATAATATATTGTTTTAAAATGATGGTAATAATTAATAAGTAATATATTAACAAGGTAAAGTAATATTCCCAACAATGCCCATTGCTAGATGTTGTACTCTTGTCTTCAACCCTAAGCCAACCCAGTCTGTCAAAGTGGGCAGGGGTGAGGTGGGTTTGGTTGGTAGTGTCTTGTGGCCAAGCCCATCCAGTCTGATCTAAAGTCATAACTTTTATTGGATTGTATAAAATAAGGTTTTATTCATTTCATTAGAAAAGTGTATCTTTTTCCATTTCCTGAAAAATCTACATCTTGGTTTCCTCTGGACACTATAACGATATGCAGGCTAATAGGCTAGGCCTATGCATAGCGGATAGGGTTAGGTATTTGCTAACAACAATTTATAATAGACAGGTATTGCAATATCTAGATGTTGCAATATCTACTGACAATGTTTGCACCATGGATGGACATGCCCAACATAATATTTTTTTTTATAATAAACCAAATCAATAAAATGTTAATGAGGGAGATTAAACTACTTAACTATCTTGTTCTCATAGTAAACTCACTGACACTTGCCTAATGGCAATAGTCATAATAAATTATATAATAATGATGATCCATTATTGTAAAGACGAATGTGAAAAATAGCTTGGCGTTTAGAGGTTTTCAACCTGTGGTCCGGGGAACACCAGTTAAATTATATTTAAACATCTGAAATACTTAATTTTCAGGAATCTACACAATTAGAAAATGTAGAAGAATTGTTATTTTGACCAACATTTTGCCAGTTCTCTCTCCTAAATTCAGACAAATGTTTGGTTTTGGGTCCGAGAGATAAACTAAACATCAAAGGTGGCCCGTGGCTGAAATGCTGAATAAATAGTGGGCAGTTGCAGGTTGCTATGGTTACGGGGGGAGCCAGTCATAAGCGATGCCGAGTCTCCACCGCCCGGGGCATGGGATCCCTCGGGCCACCGAGCTACCTGATTGGACGGCCGCCCCGCTATGGGATCGGCCTTTGGCGCTGTTGGTGCGCGCGAGCTTTCAAAAGGGGGAGGGCACTGGACTACAGCGCTAGCAGATCCAGATAGTTTCAGAGTTGCGACATTGAGGGGTCAGAATCTAAGGTCAGAACTCAATGGTCAGAATGAGCGCTGGAGCGGCAGCTGTTCATGCATCCCGATTCCCGAATGCATTGTTTTTTGTTTGTTTGTTCAACGATGGCGGCGCAAATAAGAGATAATTTACTGTTTTAAAATGTCTAAATATAGGGAAATTGTATTAAGGCTTTCTAAGCTTTCTAACCCCTCAATGTCGCAACATTTCGGCTGGTCCGAGTATTATTTGGGCCGAGCCTTTGTGTATTCTCCAGGACTTGTCCCTATTTGTTGTCCTCATTCTCAATAGAGCTCTATGTAGAAGAGCCGCCATTTGACGGGCTCCATTAAGTGAACGGGGATGTCGCAATTCTGGTTAGATCCTAGAGGCACTAGTAGACTGAATGAGTGTTGTTGTTGGAAACGTTAGCATGGAGAGCTAATACCAAGTTTAACAACAACTAGAATAAGGTTCATTATTGTAAAGACATGTTTGTTGGTTTATATAAACAACGCAACGGAGTTATTATTTCCATTTAACGGCCGTCCGACACGTGTCTTGGTTTATGAACGACTCGAGACGGGTTTTTGAGACAACTTTCTTCAAACAGAGGTGAGCTGTGAAGTGTACTGTACTGTGTTGTTGTCTTACTTCACTGTCATGCTAGTGACAGTCATGTTTCAGGGTTACATTATCCCTATGTGATTTTTATATATACCAGGGCCCACTATGTATTCAGAATTCATTTGAGGACATTCTAGCCCCAAACCAAACATTTTAGGAAACAAACAAACATACAGATCACCATTAACCTTCTACATTCTCTCGTTGTGTAGACTTGGGCTAATTCACATGATGAATATTTTAACTCTTGAGAATGAATGATAACAGTTTGGAGAATTACAGTACAATTCAAGTACAACTACAGCAAATCTGTAAAGCTGATTGGACACACTAGTTAAGAACAAACTTGTTTACAATAGTGGTCAACTTGTTCATTTCATTAAGACATTCAAATATCGAAATATGTACAAAATAATTACTTCAGTAAAGATAGAAGCAGCAAATCATGGAGGTAAAATCGTAGTGGAGGTAAAAAGGGAAAAGAGAAATGTACAAAGAGGAGAGGGAGTAGGTGGGGCAGGGGTTGACACTAAGGTCTCCGAGGCACTTGCCCATCGGGCAAGTGCAAGTCAGGTTCTACTTGCCCTCAGGTCATGGTCACTTGCCCCCAAAATATATCGTAAATTTTGCATTTAAGTTTACTTTCTAATGGTCACTTGCCCCCAAAATATATCGTAAATTTTGCATTTAAGTTTACTTTCTAATTGGGTGCTTTAAACATTTCCTTTCGCAGTCAAAGACTATGTTTTATTTAAGTCACAATCAGCTACAGTAAATATTCAACTTGTAAACCAGTGGTTGCCCAATCACACACTTGCCTGATCGGGCAACCAGGTAGCAGACATCACTTGCCCGACCATTTTTTTTACTTGCCCCGGGCAAGCGGGCAAGTGTTGGTGTCAAGCCCTGTGGGGATATGTACCGGTATACATTTTATGTTTTACAGAGGCCAGTTTTGCAGCCGTATGTGTAGGTGCCCTTTGAGAGTGGTTTTGAAGGAGTCAAGGGATTCACATGTCTTAATGGCTGTTGGTAGGGCGTTCCACATTTTGGTTGCATGAGCTAAAGGAATAAAGTCCCTTGTTTGTGCCAAATGTACCGTCGTGGATTTTGAAAGTATTGGCACCCTTGCACATAAAGACCAAACATTTCCAAATGTCTGTAAAATAAGTTGAAATTGTCGAAAGTATTTGCTCAAATTCTTTATTAAACTAATAATGACACAGAAACTTTGTTTTTTAATCATAACTTAATGTTATTTTTTAAATAATATACAGGGGTTGACACTAAGGTCTCCGAGGCACTTGCAAGTCCGGTTCTACTTGCCCTCAGGTCATGGTCACTTGCCCCCAAAAATATATCGTAAATTTAACATTTTACATTCTACTTGGGTGCGTTAAACATTCCCTTTCGCAATCGAAGACTGTTTTGTTTAAGTCAAATATTCAACTTGTAAATCAGTGGTTTCCACAGTGGTTCCCATAGTGGTCACGGACTCAGGGGTCCGTGACACCAGCAAAGTGATAGTTTGGAACCAAATGTACCTGGGAGACAGTTGGAGAGATAGCTAGAAAGCAGGGAAAGACACAGAGGCAGAGCGCAATGACCATCTTCAAGACAAATATATCTTGTGTGTTGTGTTATAGCGAACTAAGTTGCATCCTGATCGGGCAACCAGGTAGCTGTCTTCACTTGCCCGACCATTTTTTTTACTTGCCCCGGGCAAGTGTTAGTGTCTGTCTGTCAACCCCTGATATATTACACAGAAATTGCATGGCGAAAGTATTGACACCCTTTTAGATTTGCAAAGAATAAATGAATTTCAGGCAGGTCATTCACCTTGAACTCACCTGTGGTGAGTTTAGGTGACAGCAATCTAGGAATCAGTCATCCATCCTGTTTAAATGGAGCAAACCTCTCATTCTGCTGTTGTGTGTCACTAAATGACCCATACTGAGCATGGACAAAAGAGGGGAAAAAAAGCAGATAATTGTCTGAGGAGGTCAGAGAGAAGATTTTAGCAAAGCATAGACAATGTAAAGGCTGCAAGTCCATCTCCAGAGACTTTGATGCTCCTGTGTCCAGTGTGAGAAATGTTATCAAAAGGTTGAGGTTCATGATACGGTGGCCAATCTCCCCAGAAGAGGCCGTAAGAGAAGTATGCAGGGGTTGACACTAAGGTCTCAGAGGCACTTGCCCATCGGGCAAGTGCAAGTCAGGTTCTACTTGCCCTCAGCTCATGGTCACTTGCCCCCCAAAAATATATTGTAAATTTTGCAGATGTAACTCTTGAGATCGTAAAAATGAAACCAAATGGACCCTTGCGGGTCCATTTGGTTTCATTTTTACGCTCTCAGGAGTTAAAATTCATCATCTTAATTAGCCCAGGTCTACACAACTAGAGAATGTAGAAGATTAATGGTCATGTTGATGTGTTAATTTGCCTGTTTTGTTTCCCAAATCCAGCCTGGAATTGTGGATAGCTAGAAAGCAGGGAAAGACACAGAGGCAGAGTGCAATGACTGCCTTCAAGACAAATTTATCTTGTGTTATATAGTGCACTAAGTTGCACACTTGCCCGATCGGGCAACCAGGTAGCAGTCTTCACTTGCCCCACCATTTTTTTTTTACTTGCCCCGGGCAAGCGGGCAAGTGTTAGTGTCAAGCCCTGAGTATGGACCAAATATTGCAGCAAAGGATTGTTGGAATGGTGGCAGAACAACCTTGGACAACTGCAAAACAGATTTAAGCTGACCTAACGGGTGCATCCGTTGCCAACTGAATGAAGGATGACTCTATGGTAGGAGACCCAGAAGGAAGCCTCTACTGAAAGACAGGCACTAGAAAGTCTGGCTAGTTTTTCAAAACACATCTGTACAGTCAAAATCCTTGTGGAAAGATGAAAGCACATTGAAGCTTTTTCGGTAAATCACATACTCTATATTTACAGGAAAAGAAATAAAGCCTTCAAGTAAAAGAACACTCTCCCTACAGTCAAACATGGAGGAGGTTCACCGATTGAAAAAAAATCTAACCTTGTGTCTGAAGGTCAGCTTGAATCTGTGTTGCAGTTGTCCAAGGTTGTTCTGCCACCATTCCAACAATCCTTTGCTGCAATATTTGGTCCATACTTCTCTTATGGCCTCTTCTGGGGAGATTGGCTGTTGTACCATGTCCGTGAACCTCAACTTTTTTGATAACATTTCGCACATTGGACATCCTTGGTATTTCCCATGTTTCAGTGAATCATTGGTATTTCCTATGTTTCAGTGAATCCTTGGTATTTTGTTTGTTTCAGTGAATCATGTCGATGGATTTCGATGCTGCCGCTCTTCAGACCCAACATGAAGAGGAAGACGATGACGAAGCAGACTATGAGAGACAACAAGAGGTACACACACACACACACACACACACACGCACGCACGCACGCACGCACGCACACACACACCATATCATGGACTTTACACAATAAATACTGGTCCATTTTTGGTACCACATCTTCAAAATCTCTTCCAAATCCATCAACAAGGCATGCCCTATGCAGTGGAAAAAATATGTGTGTGGCATTTAGTTTAGTTTTTTTTTTTTTTTTTTAAGACAATGTTTTATCATATAGGAAAGCTATTGGTGGAGAGGTTTGTCTATCACGTTATGCTTAGCTGTGATTGGACCATAGCAGCATGGGGAGGGGCTTGGGGAAAGGTCTATTCTCTCTCAAAGAGTTCTTGAAGCGAACAGGCTGGCTAGTGCATACCTGTAGTAAGTTTTGTCATTCTTCAGCCTGCCTTGCTGTCATGTGTTGAGGTTGGGAAGGCCCTCCTGTAACGGGTGTTGTCGTGTTGAAACCGTGTGTGAGTCACGTTCAAACTGGCCCTGCCGCGTTTTCACACACCACTGTCATTGTGGATTAGGATTCCACTACAGTCCAGACACACAGAGAGGCAGAAACATGTCCCTCTCCAGCATGTGTTACTGCTACAGTACGTCGCGTTTAGTATATGTAGAGGCAGCAGAGTGGAAACATGTTGGTCAGTGTTTCTGCTCCAGTTAACAGCCTTATTATTTACACCTTCTTCCATGTCTGTCGGATACAATGGAGTGGAGTTAGGAGTGAAACACGGAGCAGCTCCGGTTTGGCATTAGTTCTCACTTCACACACAACAAGGTTGTACAGCTGTGTGTGTGTGCCTGTGTGTGTGTGTGTGTGTGTGTGTGTGTGTGTGTGTGTGTGTGTGTGTGTGTGTGTGTGTGTGTGTGTGTGTGTGTGTGTGTGTGTGTGTGTGTGTGTGTGTGTGTGTGTGTGTGTGTGTGTGTGTGTGTGTGTGTGTGTGTGTGTGTGTGTGTGTGTGTGTGTGTGCGCGCATGCATTATGGAGACGTTAAAGGATGTGAGGAATATTCAGCGCTCCTTATGTGAAGTAAGTGCAGTTTATTGTAGAGCTCCACCGATATATCCAGGTCATGGTCACTTGCCCCCAAAATATATTGTAAATTTTGCATTTAAGTTTACTTTCTTCTTGGGTGCTTTAAACATTTCCTTTTGCAGTAGAAGACTATGTTTTGTTGAAGTTACAATCAGTTACAATCAGCTACAGTATTCAACTTGTAAATCAGTGGTTCCCACAGTGGTCACAGACTCAGGAGTCTGTGACGCCAGCAAAATGATCGTTTGGAACTAAATGGACCTGGGAGAAAGATAGGAGAGATGGCTAGAAATCAGGAAAAAAACGCGCAGAGGCAGAGCACAATGACCACCTTCAAGACAAGTATATCTCGTATAGCGAACTAAATCACACAATTGCCCGATCGGGCAACCAGGTAGCAGCCTTTACTTGCCCGACCTTGTTTTTTTACTTGCCCCGGGCAAGCGGGCAAGGAAAAATGTAAAAATGTCAAGCCCTGGGCATTCCACCCATTTTCAACATTTTACTATGTCATTGATGTACCTTCGAGGTGCTGTGTGGACATGACAAAAAAGTCCCCCCCCCCCATTCTGTGTTCCCAAGAAATGGAGGTCTGAAGAAAACCACTAACATGGTGAAACATCTTGATGACATCATCAAGATGTATTTTCACCATGTTAATGGATTTCTTTAGACGCTTCTCTTTTTTCTGAGAGCGTACAAATGGAACCAAATGAACCCATTAGGGTTCATTTGGTTGCATTTGTACGCTCTCAGAAAAAGAAATGAAAATGGGTGTAATTCCCCTTTGATGTTTATAAGCATTGTCACATTCTCTGTTTGACTTGCAATTGAACGCTGAAAAGCACCAGTCTCAGGCAGACAGTTATTAATATTACGTAATGCATGTAGCCTATATTGGTTTTAATATTCTATATATTCATCTTGTTTTGATGGCTAGAACAGGAAACGATTTCACCAAAGTGAATGTTGACGTTACTTGGCATGTGCACTCATATTTAAATGTTTGCAATGATGTATTCTGTTGTTAACCTCAGGGGTGTAGTGCAGGGGGGAAAAATGGACCCTCTAGGGTCGATTTGGTTCACGTTTGTACACTCTCTCAGAAAAAAAATTGAAAATGGATGGAAGTCCCACTACAACACTGGTTAACCTGAAAAAAATATATCTAAATTTAAAGTTTATTTTTATTATTATTTTAATTGATTACTAAACATCTGTCCAAAACATCAGAGTAGGGCTTTCCAAAATCTGCATCGGTCCCTAAAATATGGCATCGCTCGGGATCTACAGTAGCTTGTTCAGTGTGTTACGATACGGATACTCTTCAGTTAACAGGAATTATAAGGGTTCATTTGGTTACCAACTGTTCATCATTTAGCTGGGCACCACCTGGAATCCTCTCAGGGACCGCTCATGGTCCCCGGAACACTGGTTGAAAACCACTGGACTAGACAAGTTGAACTATTCAAAAAATGTTTTTCAAAGTAGTGAAAAAAAGGCAAAGACGTTAAGAGTGATGAGAATGGAGCCTATTGTCTTTTTGAATAGTCTCTGAGTCACATTTTACTACCTGGAATGTTTTGTTGTCAGTCTAGTTTTGGTCATCTGAAAGTCATGCAGTTTTAGTCGACCAAATCTACAGTTGATTTAGAATCAAGTGAAATGTTTCGGCGGACCTTGATGCTGACATGCTTCTTGCTGAAAATGGCCGATCTACAAGCTTGCGATGTGTCGTGCCACATTGTGAGCTTGTAGATCTGCTATATTCAGCATGCAACCAAGTGTAAAACGACTCGCACTGGATTTCAGTTGCTCAACATTCAGTCAGTCATCATAGCTTAGTTTTCATTTGTCATCTCAGTTCTAGGCGACAAAATCATGTTAGTTTTAGCTGACAAAATCACCAATTTACAGTGAGCCGCTCCCAATGACCAGACACAATGTAAAAATCACACATGCGATTCAATTTTGGGCTGGATTGGACATTCCATTTGTTATTTGTGTAGAGCAGAGGTGCCCAAAAGGTAGATTGTGATCTACCGGCCATGCAGGTAGATCACATGACAGTCCCCCAGCACTTGGACACTTATATATCTGTAACTCTTGAGAGTATAAAATGAAACCAAATGGACCCGTAATTATATTTAAACATCTGAATTACATAATTTTCCACAGTCCATACAATTAGAAAATGGAGAATAATATTGTGGACAAAAATGTGAAAGTTCTTGGGTGCAAGAAACTAAACTCAAGTCAACATCACAAACTGTCAACTCAAACCTCAAATACTGTTTTCAAACGTCAGTGATAGCATGAACCTTCCAATTCTCCCACTCTATTTTTTCATTATACGTGCATTATTCAAACTTCCTAGGGGGCCCTGAAATGGATTTTCAGTAATGGAACAATCACATTTTTGAAGTGTAGATCTTGTTGAGCTGCTCATTTTGAAAGTAGCTCTCAAGTCAAAAAAAATGTGGGCACCCCTGGTCTAGAGTAACTGTAAAAAGAGAGTAGTGACACGCTTTGATCCTGCGTTCTGCTGTCATTGCAAGTGGATGGGCAAGAGTGGTTTGTTTGGAACTATGTTAGTTCATGTTAGTTCTAAACATGTGCTCTTCAGCCAATAGCCGTCTCTGTTCAGCCGTAGAATTGGGAGTCAACGGGAGTGTTGCTACTCTCTCATTTATAGATGATAATCTACTGTAAGCCCCCCCCCACACACACACACACACACACACACACACATTTGTGACTGTGCTATGTAGGGTACGGCCACATGATGTGTGCGATTTTTTTTTTTTTTTTTTTTGTGAGATTTGGTCAAATCTGCTGGTGGAGGACTCTGGAGGCAAAAATGTATTTTGAAGAAAATTCAAAATGGTGGAAAATGTATCCTGACGCTAATGGACATGGTTTATATGGTGACTTGAGATGTGGCCTGAGCCAAGGGATGCATGGAGAATTTTGAATTTACAACCTACGGTTCCAGAATTATAGGCCAAAATGTAAAATGGGCTGTTATAGCGCCACCATGAGGCCAACCGATATAATTCTAAATTATTTTTTGACAAATTATTATAAACCTTACCTTATCGAGGATAGGCACTGCTCAAAATACCAATACAGGAATTCAGTATGACCTGTTTAAGGGAGCATGATGGCAGAAGGATTCTCCTTGTTTATTGTATCATACGTTTGGTTGCTCAGCAACCCTGGGTGACTCATGGACACGTGTTTATTATGAGTGACAAGTTCTTATGGTCTATACCAAAGGTTTTCAACCAGTGGTCCGGGGACCACCAGTGTTCCCTGTTACATGTGGAAATGATGGAAAGTGGGTTCACCAGACGTAACTCTTTCAGAGCGTAAACATTTGAGCCACGGACCACCATTTGAGGACATTTTAGCCCCACAGACCACAAAACGATTTATTTAGCATTTTTCCACAATTCCAAAATAACAGACCAACAAAACAGTGAAACATACAGACCAAAATGACCATTAATCGTCTACATTCTCTAGTTGTATAGACTTGATGATGATGATGAATATTTTAACTCTTGACCCTTGCGGGTCCATTTGGTTTTCTTCAGATTACTAGTAATTGTGCAGCACTAGAATGTGCTGGTTTACATCCGGAAGAACGCCATCATAGTGCTGAGTGAGCGACTCAACACAAACGGACGTCTCTATTACATATAATCTAGGGCTGTTGAATGATTAAAAAATCTAATCGGATTAATCACAGCTTCATTTTTTTTTTTTTAATCTGTAAGATCTGTTTATTTTATCAAAATAGGTGATCTACAAGCCCCCAAAGGCTTGTAAATCCTTCCAGTATGGCTCTGGTTACAGGGAGACACACAGCTATAGTATGTCTCCATCCACTGTGCTCTACCCATTTTTTCCAAAGAGAAAATGCTCAGTGGGTTGAGTCAGTGTGCACATAAGTTAATTGCGTTAAAAGTTTTAATCAGATTGATCAACAAAATTAATTTAACAAATGAACTTGTTATTTTCAACAGCCTTAATATAAACTCTATGGTTCCATTTTCACAGTCCACATGTTTGTCTGTCATGTGTGTTCACAAACAGCTCCACAAGCTCCTCACAGACCTTCCAGACGACATGCTGGAGGACAGCAGAGAGTGTTCCTCACCAGAACCTGAAGACTACCCCTCCCCCCGCCACAGGTACTATAGACACACACACACACACACACACACACTGCGCTGTGGTTGCTTCTTGCCCTTACAGGGTGTAGTTTTATTTTGCATCATACATATTTACAAAATGGTATTTTTTCATTTTTAAGAAATAAATAATTAAAATAAAACCACCTTAGTTATGGTGATTATAACCTCGACACCCAGGCTTTCATTTTCGTCCGCGTTGCGCGAAAACGGAAAGCCTGGACTAATTTGTTAGCCACGGTGGCCTAGAAGTGGGAGGAGTCAACCTTTCGGGGTGGGCGTGGCTCCAAATGATGTGACGTATAGCACAGCAGTGGAGGGGCGGTAGGGGGAGGGGCCGGGGATGACGACACGTTGGTGAGATCCAATCAGATCAGCTCATCTGCCGTGGAAATCTCACGACACCCCCAGGCCAAAATCATTTCAGGTTAGGCCAGCCTATGGTGATTATGGTGATATGTGATGATGATTCGTCAACTTTGTGTGTGTGTGTGTGTGTGTGTGTGCGTGCGTGTGCGTGTGCGTGTGTGTGCGTGTGTGTGTGTGTGTGTTAACGTACTAAAAGATTGACTTTCTAAAAGCTGTTTTAGTGCCAATGAGGAGCATATTTTCAATTATCAATGTCTCCATTCCTAGCGTAAATTACAACATTGTAGGGTAACTACACACAGTCTTACCCTTTAAGGCGTCTTACTTGTGTTCTCATGGTGTTTTCTCTGATCTCACAGACCTCAGCCTGCGTGGACTCAGCAGATACAGTGGGCTGATCACCATGCAGAGGTAATACAGATCTGTATTGTTTACTACAAAACTGACTTCAGGCTCTGTAGAGCACCAAAGTCTGATATCAGTAAGGCCACTGGTCTGTATATTATATCATGCTAATACCCTGATAACTAAGGAATAGTCCAGTTGTTTAGTAGTCTTAGTAAATGTCATGAAACCTTCACAGAAGAGAAGCTCAAGTCTCCATGTGTCGCTGTACTTACTTTGCAGAGAAATATTGTTTCATGCAATTGTTTTTCATCCGCTTCATTCTAAACCAGTGGTTTTCAACCTTTTTGATACCAGGCCCACTATTTATTCCACATTTGAGGCACGGACCAAAATTTGATGACATTTGAAACCCACTTACCCTAACACTGACCACTGGCACTGGTGGTCCCTGGACCACTGGTTGAAAATCGCTGTTCTAAACGCCTGTCCGTGGTGTGCTGTCTTTTCGCAGGCCGATCATCACGGTCAGTTTTCGGTGCAGCCCCCCAACGGCGTCGGCCCTGGGGGTCCGCTGCACGGGGCCCAGCCCTGGACCATGCATCAGTCTGGGGACGACCAGTACAGCCAGGGAGGGTATTCTTACATCAGCGTGGGCGCGGAGGAGGACGCCGCCGACCCGGGTACGGAGCCGGGATACCCGCCTGCTGGCAACGAGGGAGACGCACGCCACCACAGAAACCACGCCGACGACGTGAGTGTCTGTCCATTTGAACCCGCTTTCTTGGAACGGGAAAGTTTTTTTGTGTGTGTGTGCGTTTTAACCCATTTTGACCTGATTCTAGAAGTGCCATTTAGATGACCCGCCTACCCCCATATGGAGTTTCCAGGGACCTCCCAGATGCAAAATATTTGAGTTAAAAACATTTGCTGTGACAGAATATTCAAATATTATTCAAAGAGCTTGTAGATCTGATATTTTTGAAAAATCAAGAAAATGATGCGCAATTCTTTTAATACATTATTTCATAAGGAAACATTTTTACCTGAAATCTTTACTTGGAGGATCCCTAGAATATGTTTTCTGCAGCCAAATATAGATAATTCTGGTGGTCCGGGATGGGATGGTGGGATGGTGGGATGAAATATGTTGCATCATTGACACAGGAACTGTAATCTAGTGTCAGAGACTAGAATCTAGCACCAGAAACTAGAATATAGCGTCATAAACTAGAATATAGCATCAGAAACTACAATATAGCGTCAGAAACTAGAATATAGCGTCATAAACTAGAATATAGCATCATAAACTAGAATATAGCGTAAGAAACTAGAATATAGCATCATAAACTAGAATATAGCGTCATAAACTAGAATATAGCGTAAGAAACTAGAATATAGCGTCATAAACTATAATATAGCGTCATAAACTATAATATAGCATCAGAAACTGCAATATAGCGTCATAAACTAGAATCTAGTCAGGACAAAATGGGTTGACATAATGTTGGATGTAAGACATCTGTGTTGTATTCTACCCGTGTGTTTTTTCTCTAGAGTGCAGAGGGTCTGGGGGCGGAGCAGAACACTCCAGACCTCTACCACATCAGCTACAAGCCTCAGAAGACCCTTCCTCATCCCTCTGTTCCTCCAGAGCGCTCCGACATGGACCACCTGCAGAGGCAGTTTCTGCATTCAGCACAGAGTCAGTGTTTAGCAGGGTTTTGAAGAGTTTTCATCTAAAACCTCTTTCGATCTGAGGACTGAATTGGACTCTTTAGATCAGTTTTTTTTTTATACCAGAGCCCACTATTTATTCAGCATTTGAGCCACGGACCACCATTTGATGACATTTTAGCCCCACAGACCCCAAAACTAAAGATTTATTTTACTTTTGTCCACAAATCCAGGCTGGATTTGGGAAACAAAACAGCCAAACATACAGATCAAAATGACCATTAATCTCCTACATTCTCTAGTTGTGTAGACTTGGGATAATTCACATGATGAATATTTTAACTCTTGAGAGTGTAAAAATGAAACCAAATGGACCCGCAAGGGTCCATTTGGTTTCATTTTTACACTCTCAAGAGTTACATCTGGTTAAACAACTTAACTGGGGGCCGCCTGGAACCCTCTCAAGGACCACTGGTGCTTCTACATTCTCTCATCATTCAGATGAATATTTTTAACTCTTTGAGAATGTAAAAATGAAACCATTTCATTTTTACACTTTCAAGAGTTACATCCGGTTAAACTTTTCATCTGTTTATCCAACTTAGCTGGGGACCACCTGGAAGCTCATAGTGCGGCAGCCTATGAGCTTGTAGGACTGTTTTTTTTTTCAACAGTTTAAAGTTTAAAATAATTGTTAAAAGTGCTTAAACGCTAACAAACGTTCCTGTCCAAAATGGATGCTAGTCTTCAGTCAGATTTCAGTCATGGAAATGTTTTAGTGTTTATTGTCTAGTTTTAGTCGAGTAAATATCATAAGGTTTTAGCCGATTAAATCTGGCTATTTTCAGCGTGAAAGAAAGTGTAAAATGACATTTATCCACAAGCGACTCCATTAAATAAATAAAATAAATAGAGATTACTTTTCTTTCACATAGCTCCAATGCAGGGCTTATAGAGCTATAGAAGCAGTGGAGCTAAGGGCCAGAGCTAGACTTGGCCCAGTCTTAAGGCCCTGACACACCTAGCAATGTTTTGATCAATATCAACCAGCAACGTCAATTATCAACATTGACTTTTCACTTGTCTATAGAAAATGATCAACTCCTGGTTGTTCCGAAAAGTCAGATCATTAGCGCCCTCTACTGGTCAACATTTCAGAATCCTCCATTCACAGCCCTCCTTGGTGTCACCTGATCCTTTCTTTACCCAGACGGTGCCGGTGACAACCAGCAGGTGATCCAGCTCCAGGTTTTACAGCGCGCCCAGCAGAGACAGATGGAAGACCTGGAGCGGAGGCTGGAGGAAGCACAGAGGAACGCCCGGAGTGTCCAGCACCAGATGGCCATCGTCAGAGGTTCGTTCAGGGCAGACTAATCATTTTCCGGCACCACGGCGCACCTTTTAAAAGAAAAAAAAAAGTCCCAACCTTTTGTCCACCTGCCTTGACCTTGTCAAAACTGTCGTAACCGATTCAAGTTTAGGCATACGTTGTAATGACGTTAAGGTCAGAGCTAAGGTTTAGTTACAGCCAAGGATGTTTCTTTATCACAATTGCAATAGTTAAAATTGGGCACTGTGATGTTTCATTCAGACAATACGGTGTGTATATATATCCCGTTCCGTTGTGTCGTCAGACGAGAAGGAGGGTCTGGCTGTGAGCCTGAAGGAGTCCAGCAGGCTGATAGAGGAGTCCAAGGAGCGAGAGCTTCAGCTGCAAAACACCATCCAGAGTCTGGAGCAGAAGGTCCAGACGCTGACCGACAGAGAGGCTCAGGTTAGTTACATCTAACCGCAATGCAACTGTACGCCCTGCTTTAGTTGCACAGTCGATCAAAGAAAAAAGAAAAGAAATCCCTCAGCTCAGCAGGCATCGCGGACCCTCATTCCCTCCCTCGCAACGCATGATGCATAATAAAGGCCTAATTGATTTAATACTGCAAAAGCTACACAGTGATTTAACGTTGTGGTCTCGATTCTCTTGAAACACAAGCACACAGTGCTCGCCGCGGTGTGAACTTGTCGTTCGGCACACACAATGTGTGCGGTGTGACTCTCACACTTAAAGGTAGGGTAACTTATTTGCAATTCATGGTGTAGTACCAGCCTGGTGCACTAGGGCGCCCAAGAGTAGTTACACTATGTGAACCTGCTGCTCGATCCTGATTGGAGGAGAATTCACCCACCACCTGGGGAACTTTTATTAGCTCCTCTGCTAACGTGGGGGAGGGGGAAACTCCATATATGGTGTGCACACCTTATAATAGAGCATTTTAACCGAAAAAAAAAAAAAAAAAAAAAGGGTAATATCTGACAAAAGTGAATTCACTTCTCCTACCTTTAACTGCAGGGCTTCTCATTCCAGTCCCCAAAATATACATTTAATGTGTTTCTGATAAAAAAAACGTGTCCATACAAGTAATATGCGGTGTCCATAGAACTAATGTACTTAGTGCTTGAGGTGGACAAGGGACTCGGAAAAAGGCGGAGGTAGCCGGGTATAAATGGTCTTTTTTAAATGTAAAAATAGCACATTATCGGTTAACGGTTATTAACCGGCAAAGGCTTGGTTAATAAAATCTTTCCATTTGGCCATCCCTAAATTCAACCTTTCCATACAGCTGCAATAAATCATGAAAATGTGGCGCAAATCTTAGAATAAATCTTTCTGAACACAAAGTTTCTGACCTTGATTCTAGTTTCTGACCCTGATTCTAGTTTCAGACCCTGTTTCTAGTTTCTGACGCCAGATTCTAGTTCCTGACCCCGATTCTAGTTTCTGACGCTAGATTCTAGTTTCTGACTTCGGATTCTAGTTTCTGACCTCAGATTCTAGTTTCTGATGCCAGATTCTAGTTCCTGACCCCAATTCTAGTTTCTGACACTAGAATCTAGTTTCTGACGCTAGATTCTAGTTTCTGACCTCAGATTCTAGTTTCTGATGCCAGATTCTAGTTTCTGACTTCGGATTCTATTTTCTGACGCCAGATTCTATTTTCTGACGCCAGATTCTAGTTTCTGACGCCAGATTCTACTTTCTGACCTCAGATTCTAGTTCCTGAGACCTGATTCTAGTTTGTAGGTCTTGTAGCAGTCTTGTTTCAATAGCTACAGTATAACACAGAACACCAAAGCACCACAATGCTCAGACCAGTGTTTCTGTGTGTGTGGGTGCAGAACCTGCGACAGCTCCACGCGGCCGAGGCCTCGCTGGACAGCATGAAGCTGCAGCTGTCCGACCTGTGCCGCTCCGAGACGCTGTCCAGAACGCGCCGCGAGCACGAGCGCCAGCTAGAGGCCGCCAAGGAGCAGCACGACGCCAAGATGCTGGCACTGAGCCAGAGGCTGGACGCCACCGCCCAGGCTCTGAAGGAACAGGTACAACAACCCTCGGACGATTCACCTACCTCACAATACGATACCTTATCGATGTTTAGGGTTCTGAATCGATTTATATTGCGATTCTTAGTTATGCTGCGATTCGATTTGATATATCGATATATCACATTTTTTTCCCCACAAATGACTGCTTTTATTTTACTAGAACAAGGGGGATTCCACCCATTTTCAAGATTTTTTTTTCTGAGAGCGTGCAAACAGAACCAAATGGACCCTGACGGGTCCATTTGGTTCACATTTGTACCATCTCAGGAAAAAGGGGTCTGAAAGAAAAATCATTAACATGGTGAAATACATCTTGATGATGTCATCAGATGTATTTCACCATGTTGATGATTTTTTTCAGACCTCCATTTTTTAGGAAACACAGAGATGTTGTCCACACAACATCTCTAAGGTATATTAATAATTATTAAAATGTTGAAAATGGGTGGAGTTCCCCTTTAAAACATGTCTGGTGGTGGTTTCAGACGGAGGTCGCCCAGAGGTCGCGGCAGCAGGCGGTCCAGCTGGAGCGTCAGAGGGAGGAGGAGCAGCTGGAGAGGTCAAAGGTCGTCAACACCCTCACCCAGCGGCTGGAGGAGAGCCAGCGGCAGTGTGCCGCGCTGCTGGCCTCAGGTGACCCCTCAACGGACCAATCACGTTGCAGGGAGAGCCAGTTAACCCTGCCCCTAAAACAAAATGGCCGCTTAAAAAAGTAAAAGAAAAAAAAAATGGCTGTGAAAGTGTTAATCGGCATTTTTCATACCAGGGCCCACTATTTATTTTACATTTTAGCCAGGGAGGACCACTATTTGATGTTGAGTTTAGTCTCTCGGACCCAAAACTAAGGATTTTTAAGTTTTCATTTTAACGCTTTCAAGAGCTACAGATCTATAACAGTCCTTAGTTTTGGGTCCGAGAGAATAAAATGCAGAATAAATAGTGGGCCCTGGTATGAAAAAAGGTTGAAAACCACTGGTCCAGAAGATGAAACCACACTGTATCGTAGCAGTTGTTCTGTTAACTCTGGTCCAGATGAACCATCAGCTGACGTTGATGTTTTGTGTTTGACGCTGCGTCCAGGTTCTGTCCAGGAGATGAACCAGATGCAGGCCAAGCTCCAGCAGGCCCAGAAAGCCAAGACTCTGAGCGAGAACATGTCCCACTCACTACAGGTACAACAGAACATGTCCCACTGCAGGTACAACAGAACATGTCCCACTCACTGCAGGTACAACAGAACATGTCCCACTCACTGCAGGTACAACAGAACATGTCCCACTCACTGCAGGTACAACAGAACATGTCCCACTGCAGGTACAACAGAACATGTCCCACTCACTACAGGTACAACAGAACATGTCCCACTCACTGCAGGTACAACAGAACATGTCCCACTACAGGTACAACAGAACATGTCCCACTCACTGCAGGTACAACAGAACATGTCCCACTCACTACAGCTACACCAGAACATGTCCCACTCACTGCAGCTACAACAGAACATGTCCCACTCACTACAGCTACACCAGAACATGTCCCACTCACTACAGGTACAACAGAACATGTCCCACTCACTGCAGCTACAACAGAACATGTCCCACTCACTACAGCTACACCAGAACATGTCCCACTCACTGCAGCTACAACAGAACATGTCCCACTCACTGCAGCTACACCAGAACATGTCCCACTCACTGCAGCTACAACAGAACATGTCCCACTACAGGTACAACAGAACATGTCCCACTACAGGTACAACAGAACATGTCCCACTCACTGCAGGTACAACAGAACATGTCCCACTCACTACAGCTACACCAGAACATGTCCCACTCACTACAGGTACACCAGAACATGTCCCACTCACTACAGGTACAACAGAACATGTCCCACTCACTACAGCTACACCAGAACATGTCCCACTCACTACAGGTACACCAGAACATGTCCCACTCACTACAGGTACAACAGAACATGTCCCACTCACTGCAGGTACAACAGAACATGTCCCACTCACTACAGGTACAACAGAACATGTCCCACTCACTGCAGGTACAACAGAACATGTCCCACTCACTACAGGTACACCAGAACATGTCCCACTCACTACAGGTACACCAGAACATGTCCCACTCACTACAGGTACACCAGAACATGTCCCACTCACTACAGGTACACCAGAACATGTCCCACTCACTACAGGTACAACAGAACATGTCCCACTCACTACAGGTACAACAGAACATGTCCCACTCACTGCAGCTACAACAGGACATGTCCCACTCACTACAGGTACACTAGAACATGTCCCACTACAGGTTAGCCTCGATCTCCAGGCTCTCATCCGCGCTGCGAGATGAGAGCCTGGATTCACGGTGCCCCAAAGCCACTGACGGAAGTCGGGACTTCCGGAAGTTCCGGTTAGTTAACTTCCGCCGGAAGTTGCCATTAGTCAGGATGCGGTGCTCCCGAAAATGAATACCCCACAGAAACATTTTATTTATCCCTTTGTGCTCGCAAAGCTGTTATGAAAATGTTTAAAAGATGAAATCACGCACACTTTTATAACTGCTTTGTTCGTTAGACTCGTTTTTTTTTTTTTTTTTTTTTTTTTTCTGAAAATAACATTGAACAAGTCAAGTCGCTAGTGAGGACTGAACAGGGTTGTTTCTCTGGGGACTGTAAATACAGTCACTTCCGCCACTAACGTTCTCAGTCTCAAAAGCGCACCGTGTAACCAGGGTGACTTCAGGTGCACCAGAACATGTCCCACTCACTGCAGCTACAACTATGCAATTACAATCAGCCCTAATTGAGGAAGTGCATAGTAAAGGTCTCAACAGCCTGATAATTAAGGCCTGGCTCTAACTGGGCCCTAACTGAACCTGCCTGAGGCTCGATTCGACTTTCTGACACCCGATTATACAGTAGTTTCTTGCACCAGATTATAGCTGCAGCAATATTCTAGATTTTGACGCTAGATTCTAAGGTAGTTTCCGACACTAGATTCTAATTATCGACACTAAATTATAGTTTCTGATGCTGTTTCTGATGCTGACACTAGAATCTAGTTTCTGACGCTAGAATCGAGTTTTTGACACTAGATTCTTTAGTTTCTGGCACTAGATTCTAGTTTTTCTGAAATATCAATGTTCCTGTGTCAGTGATGCGAACATATTTCAAGTCAAGGACCACCAGAATTATCCATATTTGGCTGCGGACCCACATCTGAAATTATGTGGTTCTAGGGATCCCCCAGAAGCAAAAATTTGAGTTAAAAATGTTTGCTTCCAAAATAATGTATTCAGAGATTTGCAGCACATTTTCACATTTTTTTTCAAAAATAGCAGAACTACAAGCTCATATCGCGCCACTCGGTGGCGCGATATGAGCTTGTAGATCTGCTATTTTTCAATAGCTAAAACACCAAAATGCGTTCAGTACACAACAGGTTAATGGAATAGATTTTAGGCCTTAAACTGTCGGGCTTGGGCAGAATTAGAGAATTCAAGGAGTAAGAGTGAAATGCCTTATCAGCACCATCTTCAGATGGTCGTACAGCTTAAAGTCCCTATTGTCGCCCCCAGACCGCTGGTATGGTGATAGTTAGGACAAATCCACCATTTAACATCCCTCCATCCCTCCCCTCATCATTGATAATAATCATTTTACTATTGCTATTATCTTATCAACAGTTAAACCAAATTCTTAGTTACGGGATTGGTCAAATAAAACCTTTCAGGTGACTAAAATTACTAGAACTGCTGTAAAAATTACCAACTGCTTCGTTGCTTAGTGCCATCAAGACTCTCCCCACAAGGTGGTGCTGTTTCATCATAACCGTGACATTAGCTGGGACATTACTGACTGACCCTTCTTCTAAACCAAAACCAGTTGTTCTCAACATGAGGTCCAGGGACCCCTGTATCCTTGGTGTGTGTGTGTGTGTGTGTGGGGGGGGGGGGGGGGGGGGGGGGGGGGGGGGGGGTCCAGGGGGTCCAGGGGGTCCAGGGGGTCCCCTGCTAAAGGATTCATAGTCAGGAAAGAACCAAATGATCCCTCTGACAGGTTAGACAGGCAAACACCCTGACCCGCTTTCTTTCACCAAAGACAACAAAATGTGCCTACGTAAACTGGCCCACATAGGTATCGAAAGCATAACTTTATTTATTTTTAACTTTAATTATTTTCAACGCCTTGTATTGTATCTTACATTGATGTAAGTAAGTGTGTGTGTGTGTGTGTGTGTGTGTGTGTGTGTGTGTGTGTGTGTGTGTGTGTGTGTGTGTGTGTGTGTGTGTGTGTGTGTGTGTGTGTGTGTGTGTGTGTGTGTGTGTGTGTGTTGCGCAGGTGCACGCAAATGCAAGTGTGCATGCACGTGTCTTAAAGGGAAATCCCACTCATTTTCAACATTTTACTATGTCAGTAATATACATTAGAGATGTTGTGTGGACATGATGAAAAAAGTTCCCCCCATTCTGTGTTTCCTAGAAATGAAGGTCTGAAAAAAATCATTAGCACGGTGAAATACATCATGATAACATAATGTGTTTGAGTTCATGATGTGTTTGATGTTAATGAGTTTCCTTTTTTTCAGAGAGTGTACAAATGGACCCGCTATGGTCCATTTGGTTCACATTTGAAAAATTAAAATAAAATGGGTGGAATTCCCCTTTAAGAGACGTCCCCCGTTCCACTTCTAAAAGTACCACTACAACACTGATTGTAGGAGGACGTGGCTGAGCTGAAGGAGCAGATCACTCTGTACGAGTCGGCGGTGAAGCTGGGCGCGGTGACTCTAGAGCTGAACGGGAGTCCCGGGGCCGACTGGGAGAAACAGCTGTCTGAGTCCTACGTGGAGCTGGGCATCAAGAGGAGCAACTGGAAGAACAGCACCGCCATACACAGGTACACCTACACCCGGCCCAAAATAGAAAACTTGGTACAAGTCGAGGGCCGGAGATACCGGACTTTGTTTCAAAACCGGTCTACGAAAATGAGACGTGAACACTCAATTAACTCACCAAGTGCTGAGTTAATTGAGGAAGTACAACAATTGGTTGCAATCATTTTTTCATCCTGGTGTGTGCAATATACCAGAGGGTCAGTTTTTTTTTTTTTTTTTTTTTTGGAACAGTTCGGAATCGGCAATATTGCACAGATTTATTTCGGTTTTCGGATGGATTTTTTGAGCCCCGTGAAGACCTCTAGTCTCTATCACAGCTGAGTGGTCGAACGCTCTACTCGCACCGGCTCACAAATTCGAGCCTGTCGAGCCCCGCTCTTGAACGAAATCGAACGCAAGAAAAGTGGCGTTCACTCACACCAGAAACGAGTTCAGATCATCGCTCTTCAAGCAGTTATAGGGTGCGTTCCGTTCAACGTTGGCTCAAAATATAAACGTGTTCGTGAACTTTCGTTATTTGGACGCGTTCTTGGACAACATTGGGTGTGTGTGTGGGTGCGTTGTGGTGTGTGTGTGGTGTGCGCGTGCTGGTGAACCAGTGATCTCTCGGAGGACGGCGTGAAGGAGCTTCGAGCAGAGCTCCAGCGCTGTCTGATGGTTCTGAAGGGGAAGAGGCAGAAGATCTGTGGTCTTCAGGAGCAGCTCAACCAGTCTGAGGCCACCGTCAGCCGGCTGCAGAACACTCTGGACGACGCCACCGCAGTGAGCAACAAAATGGCTTCTAAAACACTGATTTGACCCCATAAGGGTCCATCTGGTTTAATTTGACGTAAAATTACAAGAATCTACATAATTAAGAAATGTAAAACGAAATGGACCCTTGCAGGTCCATTTGGTTTCATTTTACACACTCAAGGATGAAAAATATTCATCATGTGAATTAGCCCAAGTCTACACAACTAGAGAATGTAGAAGATTAATGGTCATTTTGATCTGTATGTTTGACTGTTTTGTTTCCACAAATCCAGCCTGGAATTGTGGACAAAAGCAATATATATCTTTAGGTGTGTGTGTGTGTGTGCGTGTGCGTGCGTTCTCTCCAGATGAAGGAAAGCAGTCAGTCTCGACATCATATTCTAGATGCTTCTGGAGCATCGCAGACAGACCTGGCGAGACTCCAACAGGACAAGCACAACTTACAGGAACAACTAGAGGTTTGTAGCACTGCTGGTCTAAGGGTCTAAAGTAGTTTCGTAATGAGCCAATAGAGTTGGCCATATTTAATTTGAGTTGATTACCATCTTTTGTATGTATGATGTGTTGTGTTGTATGTATGAAATGTATGTACAGAGCTGTTTCATAGGGTCAGTATCTTCTGTATAAAGATGTTCATACGGTCGGTATCTTCAACGGTCCTCAGAACCTACAGAAGCAGAAGGAGGAGCTGAGGCAGAGTGAGGAGAACCTGAAGTCTGTGAACGCAGAGCTGTGCTCCAAGATGAGGCAGATGATTCAGGAGCTGGACCAGGAGAAGCAGGAGGATGCAGAGAGGTAGGAGAACGTGCTATGGTTCCTTTCAATAGGAACCATTGACACAGATAACATTTCAGGAGGAATCTTATAAGGGCGGACGTACAGTAACAACATACAATTTTAAATCCTTATTATAGTACCTACCATATTACTACTTAGTACTCATTAGTACATTCTAGCAATAAGAAACTTGCAAATACTCTGCAAGCCTTTTTTTTTCTCTCACTGCGCCACGGCAGCTATACAAGCTCATAGCGTGGCATCTAGTGCCACGCGGTGAGCTTGTAGGTCTGATGTATTCTTTATTTTTTATTTTTTTTAAATCTGACTATGCTATCGAGTAATGTGCATTCCTACTGAAAACTGTCAGGATCTAGTGTGTCAAATGCAGTTTCTCAGCTTGAAATGGGTTAACATAGTGTGTCGTTCTGATGGCTTCCGGGTGCGTTTGTTTTCCAGGTACGAGCGCACCCACTAGCAGTAAAGCAATGTAATGTGTCGTTCTGATTAGAGATGTCCGATATTATCGGCCCTCCGATATTATCGGCCGATAAAAGCTTTCAAATTTCATATCGGAAAATATCGGTATCGGTATTTACAAACTGGAAATTATGACTATTTACAGAGATGTAGACTCAGCGCCGCTCTGCGTGAGCTGCTGCGGCAGCCCTCCCCCGCTGCATGCGTGCAATCTCACTTGCTCACATACACACACACACAATGCAAAAAGTTGAGATTTGATTCCTTCTATGCATCTTGAATTCTGAACGGATTTTGACAATTCAAACTGGCATTTACTGTGTCCATTGAATGGTTTCATTGGGTGTATATGATGTGTATATTGATATGCTGTTTAATTAAATAATATGGACTGAGAATGCCGCATGTACGCACACACGCACACACGCAAGCCAAGCACTCTGAGTGAGATCCAGTATAGCGATCTTTGGCAAAGCAAAAAAAAAAAAAAAAAAAAAGACAACCAGAGCTGACCACCCCTGCAATCTACATATTTCAATTAAGGTTTTGGGAATTCTCTGTTGCATTACGTTTGATTCTGCCTTGCTTGTGTATTAAGCGAAGGAATTACTATCTATAGAGACGGGAGACAGAGAGCGGGACTCACCATGTCGCATTGCAAAGAGTTGAGATTTGATTCCTTCTATGCATCTTCAATTCTGAACGGATTTTGATAATTCAAACTGGTATTTGCTGTGTCCATTGAGTGGTTTTGTTGGGTGTATATGATGTTGCCGTTTAATGAAATAACATGGACTGAGAATGCCACCTTTTATCTTCTGCACGTAGCCAGCTGCAATTAGTGACTCCCCGGTTAATTATAAACAGCTGTGTGACCAATAAGCTAATACTGTTAGGATCTAAGCCTACTATGTATTTTTACCATCAGGCATTTTGCATTATATAATGAACTTCTGTGTTCTGAATTTTTCAAATTGAGGAGCAATCAGCCTACAAGTTCAATAATAAGCTCCATCAGAAAAAAAAAAACCTCTCCATGTGTCAATAGATCCTTGTGCAGAGATTAATTGTTGTGGATCAAAACTAAACTTGTTGTTGGCTACTTATCTGCAATGACAAGATGTCTCATGCAAACTTCCACCTCTCCTCCGTTCCCTACAGTGCAGCCTGCACTGCCAGGACATAAGGAGAAGTTCAGGCCGCTTCGCGGCCCAAACCTCTGGGTGCCCCCCAAATGATTTATGTACAGTACATTTGAAATCTTGATGAAAATTCCATATTCTGCATTATGAGCACTTCTGTCATGTTTTTACCATTACTTTTGTACTTTACTCAAGTAGGTTACATGTTGAATTTATAGTTGTATGGAGTATTTCTAGGCTATAACATGAATTCGTATTTATACTAAATGTTTATTTATATTAAATATTTGTATAGTAAATTGTTATTTTTCCACCACTGGAGGCCGCATATATCGGTATCGGTTGATATCGGTTGATATCGGTATCGGGAATTAGAAGTTGGATAATATCGAGATATCGGATATCGGTAAAAAAGTCAATATCGGCCATCTCTAGTTCTGATGGCTTCCGGGTGCGTTTGTTTTCCAGGTACGAGCGCACCCAGCAGCAGTAAAGCAATGTAATGTGTCATTCTGATGGCTTTCGGGTGCGTTTGTTTTCCAGGTACGAGCGCACCCAGCAGCAGTAAAGCAATGTAATGTGTCATTCTGATGGCTTTCGGGTGCGTTTGTTTTCCAGGTACGAGCGCACCCAGCAGCAGTACAGGAACGACGTGGTCAACCGGGTCAGAACCCAGCTGACGTCGGAGCACAAGGTCCAACTGGACCAGATGACCGCTGCACACCAACGGGACATCTACAGGCTGCAGTAAGAACCCTCTAGGGTGCAGCTCTAGTGCCGCCACCCACCCAGCTGTATAATTGCATATAGTATTCAGTGTTTGGCAGTAACTAATTACCGTAATTTCCGGGCTATAAGCCGCTACTTTATTCACATGCTTTGGACCCTACGGCTTATACAACGGTGCGGCCAATCTATACAGGTGGGCCCTCCAGACAAAATGATGGAAAGTTGGTTAACCAGATGTAACTCTTTGAGAGCGTAAAGATGAAACCAAATGAAAACCAAATGAAACCAAATGGACCCTTGCGGGTCCATTTGGTTTCATGTTTACACTCTCAAGAGTTATGATATTCACCATCTAAATTAGCACCACTTAATTAGTAAGTCATGGTCATTTTGATATCCATGTTTTGCCTGTTTTGTTTGCGAAAATCCATCCTGGAATTGTGGACAAAACCAAAAGAAATCTTTAGTTTTGGGTTCTGTGGGGTGAAAATGTTGTCAAATGGTGGTCTGTAGCTCAAATGCTGAATAAATAGTGGGCCCTGGGATCAATAAGGTTGAAAACCACTGCTCTAACATGAAGCTTGTTGTCTGGTGCGGCTTATAGTCAGGTGCGGCTTATACAAGGAAAAATCAGTATTTTGCCCCAATTTTAGCTGGTGCGGCTTATATTCAGATGCGGCTTATAGTCCAGAAATTACGGTAAATATTACATATTATTGTAATATTATTACCTTTTCCAGCAAAAGTAAAGTTACTCTGCCAAAAATGTTTAATAAAATGTTTAATAAGTAATATGTTCTGCCAAAACATGCCTCTTTACTTTTGAGCTTGTTGTTGCATGATGTGAAAATAGAACAGATTCACAAGCTATCAACAGATAACAACAGAGATGCGCTGTAGTTTGTAGATCCTAATCCACTACAGCATTCTGCACACATGACCTACAGGTCATAAGTAAAGTAAAGGTATTACTCTCCTAAGCAATATTGACCAATGCTGGTAGTTATGCATATAAATGGGCGGCACAAAAGATGCATATCTAACACATGTACAGCAGTGTATGGCTGTTGGCAGCAGTAACAGCATTGTTGTCTTTCACAGGACGGAGCTCTCAGAGACCAGCGACAGACTGACAGCCACTCAGGAGGACTACGTGTCAGTCTGTAGGGACAAGGACCAGCTGGAGGCAAGAAAACACACTGTTACACTATAGCTATAGAAGAACTTCTCTAATACACACCTTTACACAAGAAAATCCCTTACACAGGCTTTTACGCTAGAATAGCGATTCACAAATACACACTTTTAACTAGAAATGACTTCTCTAATACACACTTTACAATAGTGGGGCAGTAGGGAGTACACAGGTCTGTTACCCCACTCTGTAACCCATCTGGGAACTCACAGGCAGAGGGGATGACCCAGAACCACTAGCGGTTCTGACCAATCAGCCCAGTTAGAGGCGGGTTCAAGGCAAGACTGCTGCTAATTGGTCACCTGGTGGAGTCAGGTTAAGGGAGGTCAGCACTGATAGTTACTGTTGGTGTTTCAGGTGAAGCTGAGAGAGGACATCATTAGTTACCAGTGTTTCCCCGCAGCATTCTCTTGCTAAGGCGGCCGCCTTGACTAAACCCCGCCCCCGCCTTGCCTACATTTAAAAAAATAATAATAATAAAATAAATAAATGCAAGCTAACCCTTAGCCACGGACAGTGGCTAAGGGTTAGCTGTCGGCGGACCGTCAGCTCGGTCCCTAGATCCAACTAGGACGGCGGTGGCCAATCCGCGGCTCTTTGACTGGCTTTGTGCGGCTTGCGGCAGGGCTTTCATGACAAGCCTCAAAAACGCTCGACCTGCCGCAGCTATTCATTCCCTAATCCCTACAGTGCTGCCCAGACATTCCACCGCGGCCGAGGAGGAGTAGGGGGGAGAAAAAAAGAGAAGTTTGTCTGAACGGCGCGCCCTCTGTTCTTTAGCGTTTCGTGCGCTATTTCGTGGTGGTGGTCGGGATGGAATGGGACGGTGCACGTGTGCCGCCGTTTCGTGTTGGTGGTGATAGGAACGGTGTGCGGCGCGCGCCGCCGTTGCCGCCGTGTCGTGCGCCGTGCGTCGTTTGGAGTTGAAGCTGAGAGAGGACATCATTAGTTACTGTTGGTGTTTCAGGTGAAGCTGATTGAGGACATCATTAGTTACTGTTGGTGTTTCAGGTGAAGCTGAGAGAGGACATCATTAGTTACTGTTGGTGTTTCAGGTGAAGCTGAGAGAGGACATCACTGATAGTTACTGTTGGTGTTTCAGGTGAAGCTGAGAGAGGACATCACTGATAGTTACTGTTGGTGTTTCAGGTGAAGCTGATTGAGGACATCATTAGTTACTGTTGGTGTTTCAGGTGAAGCTGAGAGAGGACATCATTAGTTACTGTTGGTGTTTCAGGTGAAGCTGAGAGAGGACATCACTGATAGTTACTGTTGGTGTTTCAGGTGAAGCTGAGAGAGGACATCACTGATAGTTACTGTTGGTGTTTCAGGTGAAGCTGAGAGAGGACATCACTGATAGTTACTGTTGGTGTTTCAGGTGAAGCTGAGGGAGGACATCACTGATAGTTAAGGCCTATTCAGAGTTGGATTTTCGGTGGCCACCGCGACCACCGCGACCACCGTTTCCTACAATATGACGTCATACCACCGCTACCACCGCACCTCCCAGCCCTCCTCTCGGATTTTACTGACCACCGCACCGCGGTGGTTCCAGTACTTGTTTTTAACGGCTGCCAGCTGGTAAAAAAAAAAGAAAGAAAAGAAAACACACCACAGCACGACGGCCAGGAGGAGAACGAAGGGATTATTATGAAATAGCGGTGGTCGCGGTGGTGACAGACTATATATTAGCGCGCGGTGCGGTGCTCTGAGCGGTGGTCGCGGTGGCCACCGAAATTCCAGACTCTGAAAGAGCCTTTACTGTTGGTGTTTCAGGTGAAGCTGAGAGAGGACATCACTGATAGTTACTGTTGGTGTTTCAGGTGAAGCTGAGTGAGGACATCACTGATAGTTACTGTTGGTGTTTCAGGTGAAGCTGAGAGAGGACATCATTAGTTACTGTTGGTGTTTCAGGTGAAGCTGAGAGAGGACATCATTAGTTACTGTTGGTGTTTCAGGTGAAGCTGAGAGAGGACATCATTAGTTACTGTTGGTGTTTCAGGTGAAGCTGAGGGAGGACATCATTAGTTACTGTTGGTGTTTCAGGTGAAGCTGAGAGAGGACATCATTAGTTACTGTTGGTGTTTCAGGTGAAGCTGAGAGAGGACATCATTAGTTACTGTTGGTGTTTCAGGTGAAGCTGAGAGAGGACATCATTAGTTACTGTTGGTGTTTCAGGTGAAGCTGAGAGAGGACATCACTGATAGTTACTGTTGGTGTTTCAGGTGAAGCTGAGAGAGGACATCATTAGTTACTGTTGGTGTTTCAGGTGAAGCTGAGAGAGGACATCATTAGTTACTGTTGGTGTTTCAGGTGAAGCTGAGAGAGGACATCATTAGTTACTGTTGGTGTTTCAGGTGAAGCTGAGAGAGGACATCATTAGTTACTGTTGGTGTTTCAGGTGGAGCTGAATGAGGACATCATTAGTTACTGTTGGTGTTTCAGGTGAAGCTGAGAGAGGACCTCATTAGATACTGTTGGTGTTTCAGGTGAAGCTGAGAGAGGACATCATTAGTTACTGTTGGTGTTTCAGGTGAAGCTGAGAGAGGACATCATTAGTTACTGTTGGTGTTTCAGGTGAAGCTGAGAGAGGACATCATTAGTTACTGTTGGTGTTTCAGGTGAAGCTGAGAGAGGACATCATTAGTTACTGTTGGTGTTTCAGGTGAAGCTGAGAGAGGACATCATTAGTTACTGTTGGTGTTTCAGGTGAAGCTGAGAGAGGACATCATTAGTTACTGTTGGTGTTTCAGGTGAAGCTGAGAGAGGACATCATTAGTTACTGTTGGTGTTTCAGGTGAAGCTGAGAGAGGACATCATTAGTTACTGTTGGTGTTTCAGGTGAAGCTGAGGGAGGATCTCTCCACGGCGGTCCAGAAGCTGCGGTCAGAGCTGGAAGCAGAACATCAGAGAGACCTCCAGACTCGCCTGGCCTCAGCCAGGAGCTCCTGGGAGGAGGAGGAGGAGGAGCGCAAGAAGGTAGGTATCCAGAAAACCACCCGATGAGCGAACCGACTAATTGCTGTTAACTGTTGGTGGCAATTAATCGATCATTGATTAATCAATATCATCCCTAATTTATATATACCGGTGTTTGTATGCTTCTAACGTTAAAGGAGACCACTGCCACCACTTTGATTTTCATTCTAATCCGCTAAGCCAAGGTCGCCATCCATCCAGTGTAAAAACAAGCAAAAAAAAACAAAATGGGGATGCCACAATCCAATAAGGTGAACGGATATTGGCGCGATATGAGCCAACAAAACGTGATGGAAATAGGATCGGACTGCCACGAAAACTACCAATAAAGGCTCAGATTAAAATGCTCCATTCCAGTAATCCAGTTCAGCTTTCCGTTCATTCTATCCCACATGCTCTGCGGATTGTGACATTGAGGGGCAGCACAAAAACAGTCTGGTCACGTGATCCGGTTGTCCCAATTCAATAGAAGTCTGTGTAGAATAGCCGCCATTGGACTGGCCCCATGAAGTGAACGGAGTTTGCGCAACAGGTTCTGGGCAGAGGTAGAGCATTAGACAAGCAACGTGGTAGTGTGTTATTGTTTTGGTAGTGAAGACTGTGTCTACTCGCTATACAACCAGCCCCATAAATCATGGTAAGAACATCACCCGTAGCTACACAAGGGCTAAAGGTGACAGAAGAAAACAATCTTAAGTTGCTGGCTTAGCTCTAAAGAGGGGATGTTCGGAGGGGACAATCGGTTGTAAAAAAGTTGTAAAAAGATAAGCCTCGTGTGCCCACCCTGTCTGTCTTGCTCTCTGTCACATGCGCGCGCGCACGACACACACGCGCGCGCGCGCGCACACACACACACACACACACACACACACACACACACACACACACACACACACACACACACACACACACACAGGGCTCCATTTCCGTTACCATCTAAACCCCTTATCATTTTTTGTACTGTTTTTTTTTTTTTTTTTTTTTTTTAACATTTCGCAATAGTTCTACGTGTCAATCTATTGACACATTGTGAGCTTGTAGACTGGCCATTTGAACTATTGAAAAAATATTCTTTTAATATTTTAAAAAGGCAAAGAAGGTAAGGGATAAGGGGTTTAGCCGTGAGAAAATGTGCTTGAAATGTAATGTAATCCAAAATGTTATACGATAATCAATCAAAATTTAGCACATGTTGAATATTATTCAGTTGGGCCTGGGGGACTGAAATAAAAAGCTGGTTTTGGTCATTGGCTCTAAAGGTAAATGGGTTATATGGGTCAGTTATTCTCAATCTACCGGTACTGTTGTGGTTTGTTGACCATTATTCTGCGAAGGTTATGTTCTGTGTTGAGTGATATCACTTGATTAATCCTGATTTAACGTTAGACTATCAAAAAGCAGTACTAAAAGGTAAAGATAAAAAAGTGTGCCATCTGCCAGATTTTCAACAGCATACAGACTTAAATATGTGCTCGCTCAGATCGGCATCGTAGTGAATCAAAACCGAAATTAATCGGTTTTGACACTGATTCATCAATATCGTATCTGATTGAAAAAAGAGGCATCCTTAAAGTAGAAATTCCACCCATTTTCAAAATGTCCCTGGGGGGTACAAATGAGGGTACAAATGTGAACCAAATGAACCCTATAGCGGGTCCATTTGGCTCCATTTGTACCCTCTCAGGAAAAAAAATCATTAATATGGTGAATACATCTTGATGGTGTCATCAGATGTATTCCACCATGTTAATGATTTTTTTCAGACCTAAATTTCATGTCCCACCCAGCACCTCTAAGGTATATTAATGACATATTTAAAATGTTGAAAATTAAAAAAAATCCCAAGTCATCACTGATGACTTGGGATTTTTTTTAAAGGGGAACTCCGCCCATTGTTGTTAATGTCATTAACAACTCATCAGAGTTGTCATCAACGGCAGTGAGTGAGTTGAGATATCTGTGTGTGCAGATGGAGAGGACCTCGGTCCAGGCGGAGACGCAGACAGAGACACCGGAGGACAGACGCACGGAGACACTGGACAAGGTGTCTCAGACGGCTGCAGGTAAAGGTGGTGGGGGGGGGGCATATTAGGGGTGGGACGATTCACTTACCTCACGATACGTTACAATATCAATATTTTAGGGTTCTGACTCAATTTATATTGCGATTCTTAATGATGCAGGAAAAATGAAACCGTTAAAATAAAACCATTAAAAGGGCGTTAAAATGAAACCAAATGGACCCTTACAGATTTGGTTTCATTTTACACTCTCAAGAGTTAAGTTATATTCAAACAATCTGAATTACAGTTTAATTGTCATGAGTCCACACAATTAGAAAATGGAGAATTATTTCTTATTTTGACAACATTTTGCCAGTACTCTTTTGCAACTGTGGACAAAAAACGCGAAAGTTCTTAGTTTTGAGTGCAAGAGACTAAACTCAACACCACAGGCTGTCAACTCAAACCTCAAATACTGTTTTCAAACATCAGTAATGGCATATACAAGAAAGCCTTCCAATTCTCTCCCTCTATTTTGTTATTCTTAAGCACTATAACAGTAAGTAACACCATGTGTAGATCTTGTTGAGCCACCGTTGGTGTGTGAATGTGTGAAGTTTAGGACGCCGAGCGTCGACTGTTCGCCGCTATTTCCCAATGTATGAGTGTATGGACCATTGTAAGCGCTTTGAGTATAGTGTATAGTGCAGTGGTTTTCAACCGGTGGTTCGGGGACCACCAGTGGTCCTTGAGAGGGTTCCAGGTGGTCCCCAGCTAAGTTGTTTAACCAGATGTAACTCTTGAGAACGTAAAAATGAAACCAAATGGACCCTGACGGGTCCATTTGGTTTCATTTTTACCCTCTCAAGAGTTAAAATATGCATCATGTGAATTAGTCTACACAAGTCTACACAACTAGAAGATGAATGGTCATGGGCAGAAGCAAAAGAAATCTTTAGTTTTGGGGGTCTGTGGAGCTAAAAAATGTCCTCAAATGACGGTCTGTGGCTCAAATGCTGAATAAATGGTGGGCCCTGGGATGAAAAGGGTTGAAAACCCCTGACATCGTGCATAGAAAAGCGCTATAAAAAATGCAATCCACCAAGTCAAAAAAAGTGTGGGCAACCCTGATGTATTTTATCTACCGCTAGGTGGAGGCGTGTCTCGCCGCGAGGAGGCCTGCCAGACGGAGACACGTGGAGGCGGTTCTCCGCGGCGCGGGGAGGCAGGGTCTGGGACCGGGGGAGGAGGAGGAGGAGGAGGAGGGGGAGGAGTCTCTCCAGAGCAGCTGTCCTCAGCGCTGGGCGTCCAGAGGCAGCAGCTGCTGCTGGACGCAGAGAAGACGCGTCTCAGGGCGGTGGAGGACGCTCGCACGGAGACCAGGAGAGAGCTGCAGCACAAGTACCTGCAGGACATGACCGCACAGGTTGGAACGTTTATATACACACACACACACATACAGGGGCGGATTTAGACATAGACATGGGGGGGCAATGCGCTCCTAAATGTCCTGTCTGCCCGAATGCTGGTCGAGTGGGCACAATGGAGATGTAGGCACACACATTTCTAGCAAAGTGGGCAAAAAGGCAACTGGGCATACAGGCAGTTCGGCACACAGGCTATCTGGGCAAATGGACCAGTGGGCATACAGGCTATATGGGCATATGGACAATTGGGCACACCGGATACTTAGACATATGACCAAATATGATGGCATGCAAACAACCCAAATTTCTCAATCAGTGCTGCCTAAATCAGTGGTTTTTCAATGATGCAGATAGAGGGAGCGTTGCATTTATTTGGTGTTTTTTTTAATAGATTTTAATGATGCAGATAGAGGGAGCATAGCATTTATTTGGTGTTTTTTAAAAATATATATTTTAATGATGCAGGTGGAGGGAGTGTTGCATTTATTTGGCAAATTCATTTATTTATTTATTTTTATATACATATATACAGTATATATGTGTGTTAATGATGCAGGTGGAGGGAGCATTGACCCGGGCGTACAGCCGCTGGCTGGAGGACTTGACGTCTCTGCCGGAATACAAAGAGCATCTACAGAGAGAGAAGGAGCAGTGGACACAGGAACACCACACACACCTGCAACAACAGGTCAGTGTGGACACAGGAACACCACACACACCTGCAACAACAGGTCAGTGGACACAGGAACACCACACACACCTGCAACAACAGGTCAGTGGACACAGCAACACCACACACACCTGCAACAACACCACACACACCTGCAACAACAGGTCAGTGTGGACACAGGAACACCACACACACCTGCAACAACAGGTCAGTGTGGACACAGCAACACCACACACACCTGCAACAACAGGTCAGTGGACACAGCAACACCACACACACCTGCAACAACAGGTCAGTGTAGACACAGCAACACCACACACACCTGCAACAACAGGTCAGTGTGGACACAGCAACACCACACACACCTGCAACAACAGGTCAGTGTAGACACAGCAACACCACACACACCTGCAACAACACCACACACACCTGCAACAACACCACACACACCTGCAACAACAGGTCAGTGTGGACACAGGAACACAAAACACACACACACCTGCAACAACAGGTCAGTGTGGACACAGCAACACCACACACACCTGCAACAACAGGTCAGTGTGGACACAGCAACACCACACACACCTGCAACAACAGGTCAGTGGACACAGCAACACCACACACACCTGCAACAACAGGTCAGTGTAGACACAGCAACACCACACACACCTGCAACAACACCACACACACCTGCAACAACAGGTCAGTGTGGACACAGCTACACCACACACACCTGCAACAACAGGTCAGTGTAGACACAGCTACACCACACACACCTGCAACAACACCACACACACCTGCAACAACAGGTCAGTGTGGACACAGGAACACCACACACACCTGCAACAACACCACACACACCTGCAACAACACCACACACACCTGCAACAACAGGTCAGTGTGGACACAGGAACACCACACACACCTGCAACAACAGGTCAGTGTAGACACAGCAACACCACACACACCTGCAACAACAGGTCAGTGTGGACACAGCTACACCACACACACCTGCAACAACAGGTCAGTGTAGACACAGCAACACCACACACACCTGCAACAACAGGTCAGTGTGGACACAGCAACACCACACACACCTGCAACAACACCACACACACCTGCAACAACAGGTCAGTGTGGACACAGCAACACCACACACACCTGCAACAACAGGTCAGTGTGGACACAGCAACACCACACACACCTGCAACAACACCACACACACCTGCAACAACAGGTCAGTGTGGACACAGGAACACAAAACACACACACACACCTGCAACAACAGGTCAGTGTGGTCACAGCTACACCACACACACCTGCAACAACAGTCAGTGTGGACACAGCAACACCACACACACCTGCAACAACACCACACACACCTGCAACAACAGGTCAGTGTGGACACAGCAACACCACACACACCTGCAACAACAGGTCAGTGTGGACACAGCAACACCACACACACCTGCAACAACAGGTCAGTGGAGACACAGCAACACCACACACACCTGCAACAACACCACACACACCTGCAACAACAGGTCAGTGTAGACACAGCAACACCACACACACCTGCAACAACACCACACACACCTGCAACAACAGGTCAGTGTAGACACAGCAACACCACACACACCTGCAACAACAGGTCAGTGTGGACACAGCTACACCACACACACCTGCAACAACAGGTCAGTGTAGACACAGCAACACCACACACTCCTGCAACACCACACACACCTGGAGCTACACCACACACACCTGCAGCAACACCACACACACCTGCAGCAACACCACACACACCTGGAGCTACAGGTCAGTGGACACAGGAACACTAAGGGCCTTGTTTTGATTGTCCTAAGCATCAGATCTTAAGTCAAAACTTGGGAGGTGTGGCAAAGCTGTTTGGCCACCCAAAACAGCCAAACAGCTTTGCCACACCTCCAAAGTTTGACTTAAGAACTGATACTTAAGACAATCAAAATAAGGCCCTATGTTTTACAGACGGGTAAAAAAGGGCAAGGGGCTGAAGCCCCCCTTTTTCATGTCTCTGTGTGCCCGTCCCCTCAGGCCCGCAGCCAGGCGGAAGGGGAGGAGCTCCGGCACCAGGTGGACAGGCTGCGGACGGAGCAGGAGGTGCTGCTGAAAGCTCAGATGGCGGAGGCCAGAGCCTCCTGGAGCAGAGAGAGACAGCAGGAGGTAACGGATGAACACAACCATAGAGTTAGGGGTGGGGCGATTCACTTACATCTGGATATGATACAATATTGATATTTAGCGTTCTCAATCAATTTATATTGTGATTCTTAGTTACGCTGTGATTCGATTTGATATATCGAATATATCACAATTTTCCTGCTTTTATTGTACAAGAACAAGGGGGATTCCACCGATTTTCAAGATCGAACAAATGGAACCTGACGGGTCCATTTGTTTTAATTGTACGGTCTCAGGAGTTAAATTATATTTAAACATCTGAATTACCTAATTTTCAAGAATCTACGCATTTAGAAAAATGTAGAAGAATTGACATTTTGAGCAACGTCATTCCTCCTAAATAATTAGTCCGAGAGACTAAACTCAACATCAAACGGTGCTCCTCCTCCATGGCTAAAATTCAGAACAAATAGTGGGCACCTGGCATGAAAATGGTTGAAAACCCACTGCTCTAGTGCATTTTGGAAGTGCCACTACTAGGATTTTTGGAAGTTGGCAACACTGCTCCCACTACGCGGCTCTGTTTCTTCCAGATTGCGCTGCAGGCGTCCCGGCAGCAGGAGGCTCTGCGGCTGCAGGAGGAGCAGTGGAGCAGACGGCTGCAGCACCAGGAGACCAGGAGCAGGGAGGCCTTCCTGTTGGAGCTGCGGACGGAGCTGGAACAGCTGACAGAGGAGGAGGAGGAGAGCTCTGAGGTGAGCGGAGGGAAGTCCTCCTCTGTCTCCTCCGTGGTCCACACAGCCTACAGAGATCTGCTCCACAAGGCCCACACACGATGGAGGAGGGTGAGTTATAAACAGTGTCAATATTACTTAGGAAAGTAACTTCTTTACTTTACTCGTTACCCCTTAGACAAAGTAATATCATTACTTTACTTATTACTGGAATTGAAGAGTAATATATTACACATTACGTTATTACTCTCCCAAGTTCTCAACTCCCACCTTTTTAGAACTGAATACAATTTATTGGAATACTAATAGTCTCCAATCTCACAAACTGCACGTGAAAACAAAGCCAACAAAATGCGACATTGTAAATGTCTAGATAAAAACATAAAAATAAAAGGAGCAGAGAGAAGCAATGGGAACATTTTAACCACAAAACAGACCTGCAACTAACAAAAATTTGTCTCTTTGACTTTTTAAACTTAAAAAAGTAACTTGACGTTACTTGCAAACTAATGCATTACTTATTACCTATTTTGGCAGAGTAATTTCGTTACTTTACTTTTTGGAGCAAAAGTAATAATATTACAGTAATATGTAATCTAAAATTCGTTACTGCCCAACAATGGTTATAAAGGGGAATTTTCCACCCATTTTCAACATTCTAACCCAGGGGTTTTCAACCTTTTTGATACCAGGGCTCCACTGTTTATTCAGCATTTGAGCCACGGAGGAGGATCACCATTTGATGACATTTTAGCCCCCACAGACCCCAAGCACTAAATATTTCTATTAATCTTTCTGCATTCTCTAGTTGTGTAGACTCGGGGCTAATTCAGATGATGAATATTTTAACTCTTGAGAGTGTAAAATTGAAACCAAATGGACCCGCAAGGGTCCATTTGGTTATATTTTTACGTTCTCAAGAGTTACATCTGGTTAAGCAACTTAGCTGGGGACCACCTGGAACCCTCTCAAGGACCACTGGTGGTCCCCGGACCACTGGTTGAAAATCCCTGTTCTAACCCTAGAAGGCCCAATGTTGCTTTTTAGCAACATTAACCCTTTAATTATTAAAAAAATGTTATCATTATTTTGTTATTTTTTTCACATAAATATCATCTTGTGGACCAGACCCATATCAATCAATATCAATATTGTTTATTTGTCCACTGTGTATCTCTTACAGACCAGCGAGGACAGACTCAGCCGCGTGTTGAAGGAAACCAAGGAACAACACGAGAGCGAGATCCGGAGAATCCAAAGTATGTTCATTTCACAGAACATTTTTTTTTTTTACCGATTGTCTGTCTGCAGGCAGTATATCCTTGTTAAAACATAAATAAAATGGCCCACATGAGTTCAGAAACCCAACTTTGGGGAAATATTTTCTACACCTTAACAGGGACTGCTGGGGGCATTCGTATTGCGCCGCTAGAGGTGAAATTCTTGGACCGGCGCATGGGACCGGAGTATGGTTGCAAAGCTGAAACTTAAAGGAATTGACGGAAGGGCACCACCAAGACTGGAGCCTGTGGCTTAACAGTATCTCTGCCTAACCCGCGTTTCACGGCGTTTTGTGACCACTAAGGGGCGCCAAAGTATATATATATTTTTAGGGGAGTGCCTGAAGCAGTGAAAGTGTTAATAACACCATATGGTATTGTATCTTATATTGTTTTAATCGTCGATAAGACACCTTCTAACAAGGTATGCTGTGTAAAGATCGGACATTCCTGGAATAATTGGCGCTGCTAAACATGTGTTGCAAACCTCAGAAAAATGTGCCAAAATGGCAAATTCATCCTCGCTTTGAGGCAGATTTTGAAGATATGGGGTCATAAACGGCATAAAGAAAGTCAAGAAAGTGACTGGACCCGTGCTTTTGTGCCTGGCACATACACCTGTGACTGAGTGGCGCACACCTGTGACTGACACACACCTGTGACTGAGTGCCACACACCTGTGACTGAGTGCCACACACCTGTGACTGAGTGGCACACACCTGTGACTGAGTGCCACACACCTGTGACTGTCACACACCTGCCAGCACTTGAAATTCAAAACAACAGTGAATGCCAACAGAACATTTAATTTTTGCACATTCTTTAAAGGGTGCAACCCACACGTTTATCAGTGTTACTCATTCCAGGCAAAGTCTGATCTCCACAAGCCATACCTTGTTGTAAAGGTGACTAATAAACGATTAAAACTCTATACGATACAATACCAATTGGTATTATCAAGGAAAAAAATGATTCCCAAAGTACACGTTTCCAAACTTAACTGTATGTTGTCAGTAAGCCGTCTTTCTGTCTGTCTGTCTGTCCGCCCGTCCCCGTCTACAGGTAGCGCTGCGTCCCAGAAGCAGGAGGGACAGGAGGCTGCCTGTGGGCCCAGGTGTGTGGAGAAGACTGGGAAGCTGCAGCAGAAGGTCCAGGAGCTGCAGAGGCACCTGGAGAAGGCCTGCAGACAGCTGCAGCTCTCTGTGAAACAGAACAAGGCCTCCACGCAGCGGCTCAGAGGTACGCAGCAATTATGTCCTTCCTGAAGGAGGTCTGTCTCACCCAGAGCCTTCTAGTGGGAGAGTTAGGATATTCGTGTACCCGGAAGCAGAGCAGAGCAGCCAGGTCACGTGACTATACAGGGTCTCTTTGAGTCCTATCCGAGCATAACGCTCATAATAAGTCTATGATAACGCCCACTACACCTGTATTCTCACGAGACCTATACCATATCGCGAGACTTTGCTGGTCCCTATTAAATCCCATTCATTTCATCGACTTCTGGCTTGAGAGTGGACTCTCAGGGCTCCTCCATGCACCTCTAGTAACAGCTGCGACCTGGCGCATAGGAGTGAACGGGAATATAGGAGTGAACGGGAATATCCTAACTCTCCCACTAGAAGGCTCTGGTCTGACCGAAACGATACGAGACTGTGGTTGGGAAGTAGGACTAGGAGTAGAGGTCGCGTTAGTCTGGCCCAGTGGTGCCCACACATTTTTGACTTGAGAGCTACTTTCAAAATGACCGGCTCAACAAGATCTACACATGAAAAAGTGGTGGCGATAGTGGTGATGGTGTTTACTTACTTTTATAGTGTTTAAGAATAATGCACTTACAATGAAAAATAGAGGGGGAGAATTGGAAGGTTTTCTTGTATATGGCACTACTGGCGTTTGAAAACAGTATTTGATGTTTGAGTCGACAGTTTGTGATGTTGAATTTAGTTTCTTGCACCCAAAACTAAGAACTTTCAATTTGGAAAGAGAACTGAAAAGAGAATTGAGAATTGGTAAAAAATAACAATTATTCTCCATTTTGTAATTGTGTGGAAAATTACTTAAAGGTAGGGGAAGTGATTTCACTTTTGTCAGATATCACCCAAAAATATTTTTTTCTGTTAAAATGCTCTATTATAAGGTGTGGAAACCACATATGGAGTTTCCCCCTCCCCCACGTTAGCAGAGGAGCTAATAAAAGTTCCCCAGGTCACTACAATTCTCCTCCAATCAGGAGAGAGCAGCAGGTTCACATAGTGTAGCTACTTTTGGGGGCCCCTAGTGCACCAGGCTGGTACTACACCATGAATTTCAAATCACTTCCCCTACCTTTAATTCAGATGTTTAAATTAAATTAATTACAGATCTATAACTCCTCCCTCTAGGCCACTGTGGGTAACGAATTACTCCAGGCTTTCCGTTTTCGTGCAACACGGACGAAAATGAAAGCCTGGATGTCGAGCCTCGGGTCTGGTAGGAGTAGGCAGAAATGCCTTGGACTCGATGGCAATAGTCCATCTTTAATGACTTTAAACCCCTTTTATTTTAGTCGTTCTTTAATAATAGTACAACATAAACATTACAGAGACTGTAGTCGTGACTGAGCAAATACTTTAAAACAGTTGTTTTTTTGCATACGTCCCTAAAATAGCTCTTATTTGCGCCGTTCTCGTTGAAAACAATGTATTTCCAACTGCAGTTAGGAACCACAGAGGCTCTGTCTAGTCACGTGACGAACCACGTGACCGGGCTGCTCCGCTCTGGTTTCGGGTACATGAATATCCCAACTCTCCCACTATAAGGCTCTGGTGCTTGACAGCGTGTTGGAGCATTTTTCATTGTACGTTTTGCTGCCCTTTGTGTGCTTTGGCCTTTTTCTATATAGACTGGTATATTTGCCAGGTACCAACATGACCCAATAATGACAAATACGGGCTGATGCCAGGATTGTAATACGTGTGTGTGTGTGTGTGTGTGTGTGTGTGTGTGTGTGTGTGTGTGTGTGTGTGTGTGTGTGTGTGTGTGTGTGTGTGTGTGTGTGTGTGTGTGTGTGTGTGTGTGTGTGTGTGTGTGTGTGTGTTCACAGAGGAGCATGAGGAGGCTATACAGAAGTTAAAGGAGAACCACTGCATGCAACTCAATGAAGTGAAAAACAACAATGAACTGTACGTATTGAATATGAAATATAATGAACTTTACTCGTTAAATATCCCAAATCTCCAATATTTTCTTAACTTTTTTCCTGCCGATCTCGCGGTCCTCGTTGATTTCCCGTTAGATTACTCCCGCCGGTCACGACGACGGCTCGTATCACGACGAAATGTAGATTTCATTCTTTAATCCAACTATTAGTCCCAGCGCATCGTCTGATAATGATCCCGTTGCTGACTTTCATTTGGAACAGAATTGCCGCGACAACTTGTTTTGTTTGTCCCATTTGCACCCATTCAATCCAATGCATTCAAAAGCCTCTCCTCGGATTCCGGGGCAGGTTGTCGTTTGCGCACGGGTAAATCAACTAGGGCTAGACGTCACTTCCTGATTTTTGACCCGGAACTTTTTGCTCAGATCGTCAGAGGACAGGTTAGTCAAGACACCAGAAATAAGCATGACGGCACCCCCCTCCTGTTTAGGCGATCTGGGGCTTCAAAATAAGGGTTTTTTACCGATTTCACTGGTTTGAGCCGTGGCAATGGGGAGAAAACAAAGAAGATGCGCCCGCGGTCAAAGAGTTAAATCTCATATTTTGTTGACATCAATACCTTCACCTCCATTCAGAAGTTAGACGAGTTACTTGATAAAGACCTATTCCCCCCTAGAAAACATGAATTGTTTTATTAGTTTTATTGACTGTTTTTGAAAACTTTTAAGGCCCTGTGAAGACAATGGGGTTCAATATGAGTCAGTGGGTTGCTCTATGACTGAGCTGTGAAATTAATAACTGTGTGTCTTTATATTACAGCTGTTAGTCGATTCAAATATTTAATGGTGATTAATCACATGATTACCCATGGTTAGTCTTTGATTAATTTCAATTTAATTGCATATTTTTAATGCTTCTAAATGTACCTTAAAAGAGTGTTTTTCAAGATTTTTCATATCAAGGTCCCATCTATTTATTCTGCATTTGAGCCACAGACCACCATTTGATGACATTTATTTAGACTTCCAGTACTAAATTAGAGCATTTATCCATTGATGTTGGTACCATTAGGAGCGAACATGCAAATTTGTAACAGTGTTTTCTAGAGATGTCCGATATTGACTTTTTTACCGATATCCGATATCCCGATATTATCCAACTTCTAATTCCCGATACCGATATCAACCGATACCGATATATGCGGCCTCCAGTGGTGGAAAAATAACAGAAACTATTACTATATAAATATTTAATATAAATAAACATTTAGTATAAATACGAATTCATGTTATAGCCTAGAAATACTCCATACAACTATAAATTCAACATGTAGCCTACTTGAGCAAAGTACAAAAGTAATGGTATAAACATGACCGTAGCACTGAGTCTACATCTCTGTAAATAGTCATAATTTCCAGTTTGTAAATACCGATACCGATATTTTCCGATATGAAATTTGAAAGCTTTTATCGGCCGATAATATCGGAGGGCCGATAATATCTGCCATCTCTAGTGTTTTCTAAATTCTCTAATTGTGTAGACTTATTTTAAATAAACTAAAGCAATGCAGATGTTTAACATTTGCTCACCTGCATTTGGCGAAATCGAACCAAATAGAACGACGTGGCTTTTGTTTTTACTGTGCGTTATAGTATATATTAGGGCTGGGGCTTTAAATGATTTACTGAGATTAATTAATTACAGAAACAATAACGCAATTAAAATTTTTAATCGCATGGAGATTTTGCACCACAGAACCTTTTTCACTGGGCGGATTTCAGGTGTACCGATCATACCGGTATTTTTATTTTATTTTTAGTTATTCTCCCCCCATCTCCACTGGGGCGGCAGTGGCTCAGGGGTAGAATCTCTGGGTGGCACTGAAAAGTTGCCGGTTCGAACCCGGGCTCCCCCAGAGTTAATGTTGTTGTGTCCCTGAGCAAGACACTGAACCCCTAATTGCTGGTCAGTACCTTGCATTGGTGGGTGAATCGGATCCACTATCTATGTAAAGCTCCTTGGATAAAGGCACTATATGAATGCACTAACCCTCACCCTCAACATAACACGTCACAGTGTGGACACAGTTTTGATTTAGAAAAACTCACTCACACACTACCAACCTGTTTTAATAGACACACACTATTCTTTTTTAGGAGTCAAAAGCAGAGCCTAGAGAGAGGGCTGGAGGAGATGAAAGTCCAGTATCACACTGCTGTGGAGAGGATACGAGGTAAAGTAATCTGATTACTGTCAACTAGGCCTGACCTCGACTAGTCAGTCGGTAGGGGGCGCTGTCGACTGACAACCTCCCAGTCGAATGTCTTTTTTTTTTTCGTACTCGTTTTTTTTTATCATTCCACTTGCGGGGAGGGGGGGCATTCGACTGGCAGTCGACTAACGGCAAGTTGTATAAGATTATCAACCTTGTTTTTAGAATATATTTCTTATTACAAGAATTCTTACCAAGTACAATTCACTTCACTTCCCCACGGACAGATTATTTTGCTTATTTCTAGTACTATTTCTAGTACTATTACACTCAAATATATATTTTTATATATATTCGTATTTGGAGGACCGCATTTTTTGCAGTGTGGAGGCGTGTGTGAAACATAGAATCTAGCGTCAAACTATAATCTATTGCCAGAAACTAGAATCTTGTGTCAGAAACTAGAATCTAGTGTCAGAAACTAGAATCTAGTGTCAGAAACTAGAATATCATGTCAGAAACTAGAATATCATGTCAGAAACTAGAATCTAGTGTCAGAAACTAGAATCTAGTGTCAGAAACTAGAATCTAGTGTCAGAAACTAGAATCTAGTGTCAGAAACTAGAATCTAGTGTCAGAAACTAGAATCTAGTGTCAGAAACTAGAAAATACTGTCGGAAACTAGAATCTAGTGTCAGAAACTAGAATCAAGTGTCAGAAACTAGAAAATCGTGTCGGAAACTACAATCTAGTATTGCCATCTGTACAGGAGACATGCTGCAGTACCTGCAGGAGTCCAAGCAGAAAGCAGCTCAGATGATCAGGCTGGAGGTCCAGAAGGAGAGACAGATCACAGCCAGGAAGATGAGACATTATTACCTGAGCTGTCTGCAAGACCTGCTGGAGGAGGGAGGCCAGAGCACCGGGTAAAACTATACAAACATGTCTTATTATCTGAGCTGTCTGCAAGACCTACTGGAGGAGGGAGGCCAGAGCACCGGGTAAAACTATACAAACATGTCCCAAACCAGGGGGTTTCAACCAGTGGTCCCCAGCTAAATCAGACGGTTAACGGTAACCAATCGGGCCCTTATCGACCTGTAACTCTTGAGAGCGTTAAAATGAAACCAAATAGACCCCTCCCGGGGTCCATTTGGTTTCATTTTACGCTCTCAAGAGTTAATTTATGTCTGAATTACATCTGAATTACTTCACTTTCAAGAATCTACTAGGAAATCTTGACTGGCAATGTGGTATGGCAACCTTAATGTAAAAGGGAAAACATAGTTACAGTGGATAGTTAACCTTGACTCAAAAATAATCGGCAAGAGACAGAAACAAATAAGTGGCATCTATGAGGAAGTGATTCAGGAAAAAAAAAGCTATCAAGACAGCAAACGATCCTTCCCATCCCCTCTGCAGTGAGTTTGAATTACTCCCCTCTGGTAGACGGTATAAAGTACCAAAAGCTAACCGTAACATCTTTAAAAACTCTTTTATTCCTAATGCTATTAATGTACTAAATGCTACAATGTCCTGCTGAACCTGTCTGTACTTTATTTGCCACTGTTGTCTTGTGCTCGTCCCTGTGTGACAATAAACTAACTACCTATTTAACTAACTACTCAATTTGAAAGTGTAGGAGATTTGTTATTTTGAATTGAATTGTGACCTTTGGGTCCGAGACACTAAACTCAACATCAAACGGTGGTCCTTCGTGGCTAAAATGCAGAATGAATAGTGGGCCCTGGTATCAAAAAGGTTGAAAACTTCTGCCCTAAAGTTTTACTACTGGTAAACCGTGTTGGGCAGTAACTAATTAAATAATACATATTACTGTAATATTATTACTTTTTCCAGTTAAAGTAAAGTAAATATATTACTCTGCCAAAATGTGTAATAAGTAATGTGTTACTCTTCCAAAACATGCCTAGTCACAGATTTGCAAGCTAGTATGTAGTATATTATTATTTGATTCTAGTAATAAGTAAAGTAATATTACTTTTTCTAAGGGGTCATAAGTAAAGTAAAGATATTACTCTCCTAAGTAATATTGCCCAACGCTACTGGTAAATGCCAACATTGTGCACTGTTAGTAAAGCAGGTCTCTCACCGTCTACCTAGTAAACATGACATTGTTCTTTCACCTCCTGTACTGTAAGGGCTGAGAAGAAAATCATGAACGCCGCCAGCAAGCTGGCGTCCATGGCTCGCGTCCTGGAGACCCCCGTCAAGAGGAAACCTGGGAAGAGCCCCGCTTCACAGGGTGAGTAAGGGTCAGCTTACACAGTGGTTAGTGCTGTCGCCTCACAGCTAGAAGGTCCTGGGTTCGAATCCCGCTAGGGACGCCACTGTGGGTTCTGGCCGCGTCATCAGTGCCCATACCCGAGGTGGGGTTGGTGAAAGGGCCTTTCTGTGTGTAGTGTTCATGTTCACCCCGTGTCGGTAGATACCCTCACATGTTCTCCACCGTGTCCCCTAGGGTAGATACCCTCACATGTTCTCACTGTGTCCCCTAGGGTAGATACTCTCACATGTTCTCCCTGTGTCCCCTAGGGTAGATACCCTCACATGTTCTCCCCATGTCCCCTAGGGTAGATACCCTCACATGTTCTAACTTCTCCCCATGTCCCCTAGGGTAGATACCCTCACATGTTCTCCCTGTGTCCCCTAGGGTAGATACCCTCACATGTTCTCACTGTGTCCCCTAGGGTAGATACCCTCACATGTTCTCCCCGTGTCCCCCCTAGGGTAGATACCCTCACATGTTCTCCCTGTGTCCCCTAGGGTAGATACCCTCACATGTTCTCCCCGTGTCCCCTAGGGTAGATACCCTCACATGTTCTCCCCGTGTCCCCGAGGGTAGATACCCTCACATGTTCTCCCTGTGTCCCCTAGGGTAGATACCCTCACATGTTCTCCCCGTGTCCCCTAGGGTAGATACCCTCACATGTTCTCCCCGTGTCCCCTAGGGTAGATACCCTCACATGTTCTCCCCGTGTCCCCTAGGGTAGATACCCTCACATGTTCTCCCCGTGTCCCCTAGGGTAGATACCCTCACATGTTCTCCCTGTGTCCCCTAGGGTAGATACCCTCACATGTTCTCCCCGTGTCCCATGAGTAAGGTTCAGTTTAGAATAAGGGTCAGTTTTCAGGGTGAGTAACACATGGTAGGAGTTTAACTTTCATTTAATATTTCACACCACAGGGCTCTCTTTTTGAAAATGTTAGGGTCCACCATCTTCAATTCATCACAAGAAATGAGTGTCGAAGGAGTCGGGATTCACTACATTTAACTGCTGTAATTTCCACACAGTGGTCAAGGACCACGACTCCCCCGCCGCCTCAGACTCCCACAGCACCGAGGCTCACCTGGATACGAGGACCAAGGACCCCCAGCTGCTACCCTGCAGACCCTCACCACCCCCCAGTGGGGGAAAAAATACTCACATGTTTTAATTATGTTAAGAGTGTCAGTAATGCAACGTAAAAAATACTTTGCACCTAACTTTGGGAACTATCTTCTCCACCTTCTTGATACCAATTTGTATCTTATCTTATATCGTTTTAATTGTTGATTAGTCATCTTTACTGCAAGGCATGGCTTGTAGGGATTGAACATTCACGGAATGACCGTTCTACCCTTACATGACTGACTGCTGCATTTTTGTTTGTTTTGTTTTTTTGGAGAGTGCAACCCACACGTTTAGCAGTGTTGTTCATTCCACACCAGATAGTTTTGTTAAAAGGATCGCTGGCTAATAACACAAATATCACTTAAAACATTAAACTTGCCCTATAACTAAAATAAACATCTAATCTTTCATAAATAGAGAATATTTCAGGAACTGCTCCTGTCGCAGGATGTTGATGTCATGTGTCCACATGTGGTCTAGCTCTATGGAATATGTGGAATGCATACAGTATGCTCATGTGACATCATCAACCTGTGACAGGAGCACCTCCTATTGAGTGTAAGAATTCTCTGGGCTCCATTTTTGTTACCGCTAAACCCCTTATCCCTTAACTTCTTTGCCTTTGTAAACTATTTAAAAAGACATTTTTTCAGTAGTCCAAATGGCCAGTCTACAAGCTCAAAACGTGTTAACAGATTGACATTTTGAAATATTCCCAAAAAGTTCTTGAATAGTAAAAACGAAATAAGGGATTTGGGATAAGGGGTTAAGCATGTATGGAGCCCTATATTTATGAAAGAAATAAAGTATTGGAGGTGTTTTCATCTGTATGTTTGAGTTATAGAAGGCAAGTATCGTGTTTTAAGGCATACAGTATTTGTCTTATTAGCCAGGGATCCTTTTAAGAAGTCTCTCTCGATCATGTTTACCCAAACCTCCCTCCCTCTCGCCGGCAGGTATCGCTGCGTCGGTGACGAGAAGCCGACGCCGAAAGACCCCCGGGGACCGCCCACACGAGACCCCTCCTGTCCTCCTCGGACGCACAGACTGGACCCCCATGCAGGAGGTTCCCGTCAGGGACCACCAGCACCATAGAGGACCGTCTCCGGACCAGCAGCGCTCGGCCGACGATGAGGAGAGTTTGGTATTCGCCGCAGCAGGAGGAGGAGGAGGTCTGACTCCCGACAGCTCAGACTGCACCGTTTACAACCAGATCATGGCCAACCTGCCTCATCAGCTCCACGCCAAGCGCTCCTAAACGACACCAAGCGCTCCTAAAGTCACAGAATGATTCTACGATGACTTAGTAAGAGTGACGCTTTTTCAGTTTTTTTCAGGAAAACGGCAGACTTAAAGGGGAAAGTTCCCCCCAATTTCCTAAAAATGGAGGTCTGAAAAAAACACTAACATGGTGAAACATCTTGATGACATCATCAAGATGTATTTTTCACCATGTTAATAGATTTCTTTAGTCGCTTCTAATGGGTTCATTTGGTTCCATTTGTACGCTCTCAGAAAAAAAAAATGAAAATGGGTGGGATTCCCCTTTAATGGGGAAAGTTCCCCCAATTCTGTATTTCCTAAAAATGGAGGTCTGAAAAAAATCATTAACATGGTGAAATACATCTTGATGACATCATCAAGATGTATTTTCAAACATGTTAATGGATTTCTTTAGACCCTTCTTTGGGTGGAATTCCCCTTTAAAGCTCACAGCTCCAATCCACTCGTAGGTCTGCTTGTGACAGAAATGATATTGAAAGTTTTGTGCCACATTGTCACAATTTCTTTTTTTATTTTTTAAATGGTAGATCTACAAGCTCGCTAGGACCTTGTAGATCTACTTTTCAATAATGTGGTGAAACACTGAAGCACACAAGTGGTGTTCCCGTCCAAAACATACATAACACCCGGGACCCCAATTAATTATGAGTATGTGGGGACAAATCTGACCAAAAACACCTTTGACTGGAGGCGGTCACAATTCAATTGAATACAATTCAATACATTTACGTTGCCAAAGCAAAAAAAGCACAATACAACATTCCATTTAGTTTTAAAAATGTTTTCCCCGCCAAATTATAATTTCCTTCAGAATGATTCCAGTGATTATATAAATGCCAAGAACATTGAAAACAAATCCAAAAAAAGTTTAAGCGGGAGTGAAAATCGCTGCAAGCTCGTGAAACTGTAGATTGGACATTTTTCTCCAACGCAAACGTCTCTAATCTGTCGTATTCTCTCCTGAGCTGAAAGGTTTGGGAACGAACTGCTCCAGGATTGTTCTAATGTCTGATGTTTGACGTCATAGTTTACAGTTAAGGTAAAAGTTTACATGCGTGTTTGAATCATCGTGGTTGTCCTATGTTTTCTCTCAGATTGAGATTTATGTATGTTTTATGCATTTAGTGTTTTGCTTTTATTTGTGACTGTTTTATATGTTTATTTTATAGTTTATTTATACAAAGTTTATTTTAAAATCAAGCTACTGAGCAGCTGTTTAATAAATCGTTTTTTAATGAATTGTTTTGGATTTTTAGTTTAGTGTACTGCATGTACTCATGCCTGTAATCTGCTCGTTTTGCGTTGTGTCAGAAACTAGAATCTAGTGTCAGAAACTAAAATCTAGTGTCAGAAACTGGAATCTAGCGTCAGAAACTAGAATCTAGCGTCAGAAACTAGAATCTAGTGTCAGAAACTGGAATCTAGTGTCAGAAACTAGAATCTAGTGTCAGAAACTGGAATCTAGTGTCAGAAACTAGAATCTGGTGTCAGAAACTAAATCTAGTGTCAGAAACTAGAATCTAGTGTCAGAAACTAGAATCGAGTGTCAGAAACTAGAATCTAGCGTCAGAAACTAGAATCTAGCGTCAGAAGCTAGAATCTAGCGTCAGAAATTAGCATCTATTGTCAGATACTGGAATCTAGTGTCAGAAACTGGAATCTAGTGTCATAAATTAGAATCTAGTGTCAGAAACTAGAATCTAGTGTCAGAAACTAGAATCTAGTGTCAGAAACTGGAATCTAGTGTCAGAAACTGGAAGCTACTGTCAGAAACTAGAATCTACTGTGTCAGAGGCTAGAATATTGTCTAGTTTCAAACTAGAATTGTATATCAGAAACTAGAATCTAATGTCTAGTGTCAGAAACCAGAATCTAGTGAACAAAGACCTAGTGAACAAAGACAGAACAAAATGGGCTAATCTGAATATACTATAAAACTGTGTGAATAGTCTCATTTGGATGTTTGTCATAAAACTAGGCTACTGATTTGCCAGTGGACCCCCAGGCAATCAGCTCCAAGTGGTTTGGAAATGTTCTGCCAAATTCGCATTTGATAGACTTTCTACAATTATATAGAAACTAACACTCTCTCTCTCTCGCTCACACTCGCTCTCTCTCTCTCTCTCTCTCTCTCTCTCTCTCTCTCTCTCTCTCTCTCTCTCTCTCTCTCTCTCTCTCTCTCTCTCTCTCTCTCTCTCTCTCTCTCTCTGTGTGTGCGTTTGTGTGTTGAGCGCTCATCCTGCAGTAACAGTGAGGTTAGTGATCACACCTGTTGAATAAACTCCAGATAACACAGTGACCACTTAGTGGTGCAAGGCAAACAGCACACACACACACACACACACACACACACACACACACACACACACACACACACACACACACACACACACACAGTACCCATCACCAACGCTTTGCACATTGTTCAAATTAAAATCACAGGCAGAGCGCACCAGCGGGGTGCACGGAAATATTAGGTCAAGGTTTTGGTCTGATTAACCGTGGTTTCGCTTGTTTTTTTTTCCTATCCCCACAAGTGTAGCGCGCGCGCGCGTACACACACACACACACACACACACACACACACACACACACACACACACACACAGAGCAATAAAACGTAGATGAGTAGCCTGACTAGATAAACAATGGGTTTAAAGAGAGATCATTCTCTCCAGAAGAAACGACTGAAGCAAAGAATTGTGCAACAGCAGAAACAATGACCACACACACACACACACACACACACACACACACACACACACACACACACACACACACACACACACACACGTGCACATGCACACACACACACACACACACACACAGCTCTTGGGCCCCCAGGAACACAGCAGGACTTTGCTCCCCATCTGCCGGGAGTGGGTCAGAGCCTGAATATATCTGTCTGTCTGTGTGTCAGGGGCAGATCTAGGCATGGGCATTTAGGGGGGCAATGCCCCCCTAAATGCCCAGACTGCCCCACCAAACACGATGTCATGCAAAACAACCCAAGATATTTCAAATTAAAGTGCTTATATTTAAAATGATTATGAAACACTACTACTACTACTGACTAACTACAGCTGTGGCACCACTAAACCAACAGCATTTCATCATTGAAAACAGAAAACTCTCTGAGTCAGACCTTTAGCTTTATGCATGCTGCGTGTCTGTTGCAACTTCAACAACAACAACTGATGTTATTATTGATGCTTTCCTTAACTAATAAAAGTCCTGTAACCGAAAATGGTATCGGTGCGGCTTCATCGCCTGTGTCGCTTCGTGCCACGGGCGATGAAGCCGCACCCATACCATTTTCTCCTCCCCCCCCCCCCCCCCCCCCCCCCCTCCCAATTGGGAAATGTTATATCCGCCCCAGCTGTGTGTCTGTCTGTCTGTCTGTGTGTCGTCTGACCCGAGGGAGAGACAGAGAGACAGAGAAAGTGGGAGAGGACTCCACACATCCACATACTGCTGTGGTTGAAGCCAAGGTCACTGGAAGAGCTTTCTTTTTCTTTTTCTCGGACTGCAAGCAAATCCACCAGGACTATCCACGTCGACCAGCTGTGATCCAGCTTGTAGATCTGCCCCAGGACAGACAGTCCTGTAGATCTCGTCCGTCCTGTAGAGCTTGTAGATCTCCTATCTGTCGATTTTAGAATTTGTGAAGCAAGGCATTCTTCAGGCTGAGTAGTTTTGGTTGCCACTACCTTTGCATTTTTACTTTTTTTAATAGCAGAATTGTAAACACTGGTAAGATTAACTATCCACATTGTAATTTAAGTGATCAGATTAACTATCCACATTGTAATTTAAGTGATCATATTAACTATCCTCATTGTAGGCTAATTGTAAAGTGATTGGCTCCAACCCGTGTGGCCTCGGTCCAATCGTCTGCGTTGCTCGACGCAAGGGACAATTTTCATCTAAACTCTCCTGCACGGGTGACGCAACCAGCAGATCTACAGGCTGAGTTATCAGACCTAGTAAGTAAGTAAGTAAGTAAAGTTTATTTATAGAGCACCTTTCACAGACAATCAGTCACACAGTGCTTTAACAACAGGAAGGTAAAACAATAATAATCAATAAACAAGTCAAGTAATAAGGTAATAATAATAATAATAATAAAACGGAGAGTTAAAAAGAGTTAAAAGAAACAAAACAATTAGCATTACAACAATTACCCCATGCAATTATGAAAGGCCTGTCTAAAAAGATGAGTTTTCAGCATTTGTTTAAAAATGTCCACAGAGTCTACAGTTCTTAATTGGAGGGGGAGCTTGTTCCATAGCCTAGGGGCAAAACCAGAAAAGGCTCGGTCGCCTTTGGTTATTAGTTTTTTTTTAGTAGGTTATTAGTTTTGTAGGTGGAACTGTCAACAAAGCCTGGGAGGCAGATCGGAGTGACCTTCTGGGCACGTATGGTTGAAGCAGTTCTGAAATGTAGGCGGGTGCCTGGCCATGAAGGGCCCTGTGTGTAATTACCAGTATTTTAAAATGGATTCTGAAATTGACTGGGAGCCAGTGTAGGGAGGCAAGAACGGGTGTAATGTGACAAAATTGTGACATGATCTCTTGGATCCAGTTAACAACCGAGCAGCGGCGTTCTGCACCAGTTGCAGGCGATCTAATGAGGCTTTAGATAGGTAGGTAAAAAGTGAGTACAGTAGTCGAGACGCGATGACACAAATGCATGAATAATAGTTTCTAATTCCGGATATGAGACAACAGATCTTAATTTGGCGATGTTGCGAAGGTGATAAAAACAAGAGCGGGATATAGCATTTATATGTTTGTCAAGGAGCATAGACTGATCTAAAACAATGCCAAGGTTTCTGGGGTTGGTACAAACATTCTGCTTTAAAGGCCCAAGACGATCTGCAACCTCCGCAGCAACCCCACTTGGGGTAACAATCAAGACCTCTGTCTTGTCCGGGTTAAGTTGCAAGAAGTTGTTTGCCATCCAATTTTTGATGGCAGTGATGCAATCATGCAGTTTAGTTATCGTGTTATCGATCGTGACTTGTTTAAAAGAGCAGTACAACTGAATATCGTCCACATAACAATAAGAGATTCCTTCGAATGTTCTAATAATGGATCCGAGCGGAAGCATGTAAAGCGCGAACAAGAGGGGACCTAGCACGGAACCCTGGGGAACGCCACATGTTAGGGTTGCGGAATCTGAGGAGTACGGAGGACTACTCTAAGAAGAGCTGTCTCGTGGAGTGTTTTAGCCGAAAACCGGATTGAAATTTGTCACAAATATTATACTGAGCTAATATGTTAGTGAGCTGGTTGGCAACTGTTTTTTCTAGTTTAGTTTTGAGTTTAGAGATGAATGAGAGTTTGGATATTAGCCGGTAGTTTGATAGTAGTGATGGATCCAGGTTTGTTTTTTGAAGGAGTGGCTGAATTACTGCTTGTTTAAAGTGAGATGGTTGATTGTCGAGTAGGACACGGAGGGAGGGGGGAGGAGGACGGGGTAATGCCAGATCTAACCCTGTCAACCTTGTCAATGGAAAATGAAAGGAAATCATTACAGTCCTTGTTGTCCTTGAATACTAGGATGGTTGGAGGGAGTAGGGCTGACAATATTGTTAATTGTGCTAAATAGAATTTTGGGATTTCGCTTACTTGCAGCAATGATGTTGGCGAAATATGAAGTACGTGCGTCCTTGACAAGATTGTTATATTCAGTTAAAAGTTCTCTTAGCTGAATACGGTCTGTATGGAGCTTCGTGGATTTCCACCGGCGTTCCGCTTGTCGCCATTCGCGTCTAGAGCAGCGAGTGATCTCAGTTAGCCAGGGAGAGCAGTTTACAGAAGGAACAGATCTAGTTTTAACAGGAGCAATCTGGTCTAAGATGACTAAGCAGGCTGAATTAAAAGTGTTGGCCAGACTTTCAGCATCTGTATGAACTGGCTGGGCTAAAACTAATCTGCTGTCAAAGGCAGCAGCGAAATCTTTAATTGAAGACTCATTTATGAAGCGTGAGCGTTTCTCTTTCTTGCCAATTACGCAGTTGGGCTACAAGCGCACCGCGTCATCATGTGGATGGACAGTAAAGCGGAGGGTGTGAAGCAGCAGCCGGCCGGGCGGAGCAGAGCCGCGCTTCATCGGCGAGCGTTTAACGCTCTGATGTTCTGGACTGGAGATATGACACACCTGGACCAGCATGTGGAAGGTAGGAGATCAGGGCTTAGGATTTAGCCAGCCCTACTAGGGTGGGCTGGGCTGTAAGAATGTATGGCAGGGTGTATGTATAGGCAAGTCCAAAGGTTTTCATATGAAGCAGTGGTTTTCAATCTTTTTTACACCAGGGCCCACTATTTATTCTGCATTTGAGCCACGGAGGAGGACCACCATTTGAGGACTCAAAACTAAAGATTTCTTTTGCTTTTGTCCACAATTCAGGTTGGTTTTGGCTTTTGGGAAACAAAACAGACAAAATGACATTAAACTTCTACATTCTCTAGTTGTGTAGACTTGGGCTAATTCACATGATGAATGTTTTGACTCTTGACTCTCAAAGAGTTTCATCTGGTGAACCAACTTTCCACCATTTAGCCTGGGGACCACCTGGAACTCTCTACACTGGTGGTCCCCAGAACACTGATGAAAATCAAATATCTAAATACTGAATGGAGTAAATTATAAACTGTCTGGTGTGTTCACATGAGACTGAGTAGACCATAAAATGACCAAAAGTTTTTTTGTTCGTTTGTTTTTGAATGGAATATGCCTTTAACTCCTTCAATTCATTCATTCATTCATTTTTTTATTTTTGTTTTTGTTTTTTCACATAATATCATGGTTGAAGTTATTGTTTAGTATTTCATTGCAATTGGTCCTGATATTTGTATAGAAATACCCCCCACAGAGGCTGCAATCACCACAATTAAAACATCTCTGGACTTTTTTGATAATTTTAACCTTTGACCTTTAGTCTTTAACCCTAATAAAAGTAAGCAAATGACTGCAATACATATATTTTTGTGATCATTAGAATGTCTAGATTAGAATATGTAGCCTACATTCATTATGTTAAAACATATCCCCCCACTTTTTTATTTATTTAGTTATTTTAATAATTATCATAATTTGCGTAAATAAAATATTTTCCCCAAACTCTTTTTTCATCATGGATCATGGTAGTACAAACTAGTAGTAAGGTTGAAAACTTTTTTTCCCAAGTAGAAATATACCTGGGTCTTCTAGGGCTAGTCTAGGATAGGTGCACTATCCTAGCACCCGCTTCGACCTCCATCCATGGATTGAATAGAGCATAATAGAGCATAATCACAAGTAATCACACGATGGAATCCGGCAGAACAGAGTGGCAGCAGATATATTAAACAGCAGAAATAAACAAAAGACAACAAAGTACATGAAACAAACAAACGAGTGGAACACCGGGTGAAGTGATTTGGAGTTTGTAGTTTTTTTGGGGGGGAGGGACTGACACTACAATATGTTCCAGACAAAGTGTTTGTGGTGCGGCTGGCGGTGTGGCTCCTACGCGGGGTGTCCAGGGTGATTCTGGCCAACAACCCAGTGACCGGTGCCCTGGTCCTGGCTGCACTCTACTGGGCCTCCCCCTGGCAAGGCATGCTGGGAACTGTAGGCGTACTGGTCTCCACCCTGACGGCTCTCATCATAGGACAGGACAGGTATGGGGCAAACGACTGAACGCACAGAGGCGGATGTAACATTTCCCGATTTGGGGGGGGGGGGGGGGGGCTGGAGAAAATGGCATGGGTGCGGCTTCATCGACACACAGCATGCATAAAGCTAAAGGTCTGACTCAGAGAGTTTTCTGTTTTCAATGATGAAATGCTGTTGGTTTAGTGGTGACACAGCTGTAGTTAGTTAGTAGCAGTAGTAGTGTTTCATAATCATTTTAAATATGAGCGCTTTAATTTGAAATATCTTGGGTTGTTTTGCATGCCATCGTGTTTGGTGGGGCAGACTGGGCTTTTAGGGGGCAATGCCCCTCCATGCCCATGCCTAGATCCACCCCTGTAAACACACACACAGGGGCGACCCCGGGCTATGCAAGGCAGGGGCATTTTAGACAGGACAAATCGTAAAACGATCCGATAAAAGTCTGTACAAAACTTTTCTCGGTTGATCGCATTGGACTTTTTCCCCCTGTAGAATCCATTTCTGCGATGTCTGTTTCATAAATGATGAGGTAATTATCATATTTGAGTGCAACATTCTAATTAATTATGCAAAATATATTTTTTTGTATTTTTGTTAGAGCTGTCAATCAATTAAATTAACAATGGGCATGATTGCCCATTATTATTATTATTTTTTATTATTAATCGCAATTTAATCACATTTTTTTACCAGTTCTAAATACACCTTAAATGAGTGTTTTTCAAGATTTTTCATATCAAGGTCCATTATTTATTCTGCAGTTGAGCCACAGACCAACAACTGATGACATTTATTTAGACTTCCAGACCCGGATTTTGTAGATTGTTTTCTACATTCTCTAATTGTGTAGACTTACTTTAAATTAACTTAAGTAATGCAGATGTTTAACAATTATTCACCTGCATTTGGCGAAATTGAACCAAATGGACCCACTGTGAGTTAATCGTGCATTAAATATATTGATTGAGTTAACTCAGGGCTGAGTTAACTTCATAAAGATCAACTGAGAAAAGTTTGGTGCACCATTTATCAGATAGTTGTAAAGTTTACCCTGTATATTTATTAGCTCCCTTAGGCTTGGACACGCACGCATACCAAGTTTAGTATTCAGCGGTCGGCTTATTCATTGTGTAACTTGCCTGCTTAGGAGTGCTGTGTTCTCAAATAGAAATCATAAATCATCATTTTTTCAAAATGACTTAAAGATGTATCTCTGTGCACAATTTCGTGTATCATAATGTTGCTGTCACCCAAAATGTCGGCATAAGTTGAGCATTAACAAATGAAATGATTCACGGCAAACTGATTAGTACACACAGAATTCTTGCGCCTAAATGATGTTTGCTTTGTGTGTGTGTGTGTGCGCGTGCGTATGCGTGCATGTGTGTGTCTGCGTGTGTGTAGTGCTGAAGTGAGTGCAGGTCTCCATGGTTTTAACGGCATGCTGGTGTCGTTGCTGATGGGAGTGTTCAGTAGTGCTGGAGACTGGTACTGGTGGCTGCTGCTGCCTGTCTGCGTGGGCTCTGCTGCATGGTGAGTCTATACTGCTGCCTGTCTGCGTGGGCTCTGCTGCATGGTGAGTCTATACTGCTGTCTGTCTGTCTGTCTGCGTGGGCTCTGCTGCATGGTGAGTCTATACTGCTGTCTGTCTGTCTGTCTGTCTGTCTGCGTGGGCTCTGCTGCATGGTGAGTCTATACTGCTGTCTGTCTGTCTGTCTGTCTGCGTGGGCTCTGCTGCATGGTGAGTCTATACTGCTGTCTGTCTGTCTGTCTGCGTGGGCTCTGCTGCATGGTGAGTCTATACTGCTGCCTGTCTGTCTGCGTGGGCTCTGCTGCATGGTGAGTCTATACTGCTGCCTGTCTGTCTGTCTGCGTGGGCTCTGCTGCATGGTGAGTCTATACTGCTGCCTGTCTGTCTGCGTGGGCTCTGCTGCATGGTGAGTCTATACTGCTGCCTGTCTGTCTGCGTGGGCTCTGCTGCATGGTGAGTCTATACTGCTGCCTGTCTGTCTGCGTGGGCTCTGCTGCTTGGTGAGTCTATACTGCTGCCTGTCTGTCTGCGTGGGCTCTGCTGCTTGGTGAGTCTATACTGCTGCCTGTCTGTCTGCGTGGGCTCTGCTGCTTGGTGAGTCTATACTGCTGCCTGTCTGTCTGCGTGGGCTCTGCTGCATGGTGAGTCTACATACTGCTGTCTGTCTGCGTGGGCTCTGCTGCATGGTGAGTCTACATACTGCTACCTGTCTGCGTGGGCTCTGCTGCATGGTGAGTCTACATACTGCTGTCTGTCTGTCTGCGTGGGCTCTGCTGCATGGTGAGTCTACATACTGCTGTCTGTCTGTCTGCGTGGGCTCTGCTGCATGGTGAGTCTATACTGCTGCCTGTCTGCGTAGGCTCTGCTGCATGGTGAGTCTACATACTGCTGTCTGTCTGTCTGCGTGGGCTCTGCTGCATGGTGAGTCTACATACTGCTGCCTGTCTGTCTGCGTGGGCTCTGCTGCATGGTGAGTCTATACTGCTGCCTGTCTGTCTGCGTGGGCTCTGCTGCATGGTGAGTCTATACTACTGCTGCCTGTCTGCGTGGGCTCTGCTGCATGGTGAGTCTATACTGCTGCCTGTCTGTCTGCGTGGGCTCTGCTGCATGGTGAGTCTATACTGCTGCCTGTCTGTCTGCGTGGGCTCTGCTGCATGGTGAGTCTATACTGCTGCCTGTCTGCGTGGGCTCTGCTGCATGGTGAGTCTATACTGCTGCCTGTCTGTCTGCGTGGGCTCTGCTGCATGGTGAGTCTATACTGCTGCCTGTCTGTCTGCGTGGGCTCTGCTGCATGGTGAGTCTACACTACTGCTGCCTGTCTGCGTGGGCTCTGCTGCATGGTGAGTCTACAGACTCTAGATCAGCAGATTTACCCACAGGGATGATGCAGGAAATATTATATTATATGTATATTAGCCCCACAGACCCCACAACTAAAGATTTATTTTGCTTTTGTGGATTTATTTTGCTTTTTTGTGGATTTATTTTGCTTTTTTGTGGATTTTGAAAGAAAACAAAACAGTAACCACTGTGCCACCGCACCACAGATCTTCGTACATAGAGTATCTTTGACCAGAACAGTGGCCTTGTGGTTAGAGTGTCCGCCCTGGAACTGGGAGGCCGGGGTTCGATTCCCGGTCGGGTCATACCAAAGAGTGTAAAAATGGGACCCAATGCCTCCCTGCTTGGCACTCAGCATCAAAGGGATGGATTGGGGGTCAAATCAAATCAGCTAATGATTCCCGAGCGCGGCGCACGCTGCAGCTCACCGCTCCAAGAGATGGGTCAAAAGCGGAGAACTAATTTCGCTGTGGTAACGTAGGTAACGTGACAAATAATGCGACTTTGACTTTGACTTTTGATGAAACCTCTCTCTCTCTCTCTCTCTCTCTCTCTCTCTCTCTCTCTCTCTCTCTCTCTCTCTCTCTCTCTCTCTCTCTCTCTCTCTCTCTCTCTCTCTCTCTCTCTCTCTCTCTCTCTCTCTCTCTCCCCCTCCCTCCCTCCCCCCCAGTACCTTCCTGTTCAGTGCTATAGGTTCTCTGTTGGAGCGTTGGGACGTCCCGGCGGCTGTGTTTCCCTTCAACACGGTCATCCTGTTGTACCTCCTCTGCACCTCCACCGTCTCTGCATCTCCATCACAACCACCACACCACCACCACCAGCACCCCTACTACCCACATCACCTGGCCACTCCACCGGGGGCAGCAGAGCTCAACGGGACCACCGCCCAGCTGGACGCTCTGCAGGTTAGACCAGTGGTTTTTCAACATTTTTCATACCAGGGCCCACTATTTATTCAGCATTTGAGCCATGTACTATCATTTGAGGACATTTTAGCCCCACAAAGACCCCCAAAACTAAAGAATTCTTTTGCTTTTGTCCACAATTCCAGGCTGGATTTGGGATTTTGGATTTAAAAAACGAAACAAAAAAGTGTTGTATCCTGCCGTTTTCTACCTCTTGCTAATTAGATATTGCATGATAATATTGTGTTTGTTGTTTACACTCTCAAGAGTTAAAATATTCATCATGTGAATTATCGCAGGTCTACACAACTAGAGAATGTAGAAGATTAACGGTCATTTTGATCTGTATGTTGGACTGTTTTGTTTCCCCAAATCCAGCCTGGTATTGTGGACAAAAGCCAGGTACCAGGACCCACTATTTATTTAGCATTTGAGCCACGGAGGACCACCCTTTGAGAACATTTTAGCCCCACAAAGACCCCAAAACTAAAGATTTATTTTGCTTTTGCTATTGTTCACAATTCCATCCTGGTTTTGGGAAGCAAAACAGTCCAACATACAGATCAAAATGACCATTAATCTTCTACATTCTCTAGTTGTGTAGACTTGGGCTAATTCACATGATGAATATTTTAACTCTTGAGAGTGTAAAAATGAAACCAAATGGACCCGCAAGGGTCCATTTGGATTAATTTTTACGCTCTCAAAGAGTTACATCTGGTTAACCGACATTCCACCATTTAGCCTGGGGACCACCTGGAACCCTATAAAGGACCACTGGTGGTCCCCAAACCACTGGTTTAGTGTACTTAACGACAGCGAGTGGTCTGGTCTCTCCCGTGTCCAGGTGGTCCGCGGGGTGGTCCTGGGCGTGGGTCAGATCTACGCCTGCGGGGCCCTGGGGCCCTCCGTCCTCATCGTGGCTGCAGTGGTCCTCTACTCACCGCTGCTGGCCGTACACGCTGTGCTGGGGTCAGCCATCGGAGCGCTGGCCGGTGAGGGAGCATTGTATTTATTTATTTCAGTACATGAATACAGAAATATGAAAATATAATTATTTTATATATATAAATTAAACGTGGCGCAGTGGTAAGGCTGTTGCCTTTACTTTATTGGTTTATTTAGACGGGCAGTGACGTTTCGAAGCAATTTGGAGCCCTAGGCAAGATTTTCCCTCCATCTTGCTCCAGGGAAAATCTCCTGTAAAATGGCGCCCCCCACAGGATAAAATTATGAACTATTTTTAAACTAGAGAACATATTATATGTGTTTTAAATGTTTAATTCTAGTTATAGAGGATAAGTATAATGTGTTTATCCATATTAGTCTTATTAGCCTGGGATCCTTTTAGAGCATGTCTAGTCGCCCCCTCCCCTCCCCCTGCCCCTTCCCCCTCATAGCGCCCTAGGCAGTTGCCTACTCTGCCTAATGGCAAAAACGCCCCTGTAGACGGGACAATGCATATTAATGAACATTACAAAAAGAATAGTCCAATGTAAATATGCAGGATTTATCCGAGTTTCTAGTTTCAACTCAATCCACAGTCCCTGACATTGAACTAGAGACTAAAGATAAAACAACACAAAACATGAAAAGACAGCAATGACAGAGAAAGTACAAAATTGCATCTAAAAGACAGGTGATTAAAAACAAGGTCTAAAGTGCATCTATATAAGTAACAGTGTTTTTTTTTACAATAGTGCAATTATCTTATTAAAGTAAAGTACTAGTGCATAGGGATTCAAGTAAATTTCAAGTAAATCACATACGCTGTTTAAAGTGCACTTAATCATTAAACTCGAGTAACCTTTTTTATTTAGATTGTACTTAAAAGATGGAATTGACAGCTAGACAATGTAACATTTCCTAGTTTGGGGGGGGGGGGGGGGGGGTATGGTATGGCGCCACGGGCGCTGAAGTCACACCCATACCATTTTCATTTACTGGACTTATTAGGCAATCGCGTTTTGGCCTTTCAGCCACGCACAAACAGCGTTTTCAGCCACACAGACCTTTTTTTTGGAAATGGATAAATAAGTGAAGATTTTTTCCTAAAATATCCAGAGCTGTGTAAAAGCGAACTTATTGTTGCATCAACTCACGGGTCCATTTGGTTTCATTTTACGCTCTCAGATTCCTACAGCAAAAAAAGTGTGCGTGTGCGTGTGCGTGTGCGTGTGCGTGTGCGTGTGTGTGTGTGTGTGTGTGCGTGTGTGCGTGTGTGCGTGTGTGTGTTCCAGGTGTGTCCATGGCAGTGCGTCATGGCAGTCTGTATGAGGGTCTGTCTGGGTTCAACGGGGCGCTGGGCTGCATGGCTGTCGGGGGACTTTTCTTTACTTTCAACTGGAAAACACACCTGTTGGCCATTACTACTGGTGAGACACACACACACACACACACACACACACACACACACACACACACACACACACACACACACACACACACACATCAAAATCATTTTGCAGCTGCAACTGACGGTGAAGACTGCTGGTCCATGCATCACGGCAGGTGGTAAATGAGTCGCTAATGTAATGTAAGTAAATGAGTCCTGACCGTTCATGACGGTCGTGACCGTTACCAAGGACCTCAAAACGGTCGCGGCAGGTATCTTAACAGATTTCGTGCCGTTGAAATAGATCTACGTCTCCCGTTGTCATTATGAAATACGACTGATGCCATATGAAGTAACGACTGATGCCGCTGCCGTTGAGCTACGCCTTTCAACGTTACTTACCGGCGCCGGTTTGATACGATCCCCATGCTAACAGCAGCGTGCAGCGACCGCATATTCCATTGATAGACCATAATAAGGGACGGACCAAACCGGAACCGGAAGTGTGTGTCCGCCAACTAACTTGTCCGTGGGGAAACATGGACCGAAATATGAAATATGACTTTTTGATGAAAATCGCTGGCACTGGCTACCTCAAAAAATATGAAAAAGGGCTGGCACTGGGAGTGTTAACGGTCGCGGCAGGCATCCTATCAGTCTGGACTCATTTACCACCTGTCGTAAATGAGTCCCAATGCTGTCTCTGGAGTCATCTGGATGCTTTAACCACTAACCCTTTAGGGGTGGCAGTGGATCACCGGATGGTAACCACAAGGTTGCCGGTTCGATCGCGGACTCCCGCAGAGTTAAGGCCTATTCAGAGATGGATTTTCGGTGCCCACCGCGGCGACCGTTGCCTACAATATGACGTCATACCACCGCAACCACCACACTTTCCAGCCCTCCTCTCGGATTTTACTAACCACCACACCACAGCGGTTACTTGTTTTTAACGGCTGGCGTGTGTGTGTGTGCTATGTAAAGCACCTTGGATAAAGGCGTTATGTAAATGCACCATTTACCATTTAGATTGCAGTGGAAAGTGAATTATTGACCGTTTTGACCCAAAACCTGTTATTTTGCATGCCTGTGTTGTTGAATAGTCTAAAGGTATAGTAAGTGATTTCACTAAATTCAAATCTTTATTATTATTCTTTTTTGGGCTAATTCTCCCTACTAAGGAGTTCCTCCCTGTCCCCAGTGAGACCCTGAGGTAGGGAAAAAAAAAAAACTTAGTTTCAGTTTGGGCTTTGGAAAAAAAAAGCCTTTCGCCCCATTCAGGATGCAAGGGGCCTTTCTCCAATCAGCATGGAGTGGGTGTGGGGCTTGGTGCATGTGCTGCTGGCCTGTTTTTGTGTTATTTTGTTTATTCAGACACACCCCCCATCCCCCAACCCAAGGCAGCTGTGATTTGACAGCTGACATTGTGAAAACAGTGTGTGTGTGTGTGTGTGTGTGTGTGTGTGTGTGTGTGTGTGTGTGTGTGTGTGTGTGTGTGTGTGTGTGTGTGTGTGTGTGTGTGTGTGTGTGTGTGTGTGTGTGTGTGTGTGTGTGTGTGTGTGTGCGCCTGCGCGTGTGTGCCTGCGCGCGTGTGTGTGTGCCTGCGTGCGTGTGTGTGTGTGCTCCTCTCTCCTCCTCCAGCATTCTTCTCAGCGTACGTCGACATCGCACTGAGCAACCTGATGGGAAATGTGAGTATACTATAGTCCACACAGGCATGGGCGCACGCACGCACACACACACACACACACACACACACACACACACACACACACACACACACACACACACACACACACACACACACACAGACTGTTACGTTTAGGTTTGTGGTATAAGACTGCAGTGTTTTGTATATTACAACATCATACATCCCAACGTGTACGCATTTCTCGTATCAGCTACGTGTTTTTACCTCATACTACGCTGCTACGATTAATCACTTAAAAATACGCAAAGAGCGCAACCAAACTCAAACTCCGTTCACTTCATGGGGCCAGTCCAATGGCGACTCTGCTACGTCGTAAACAATGTATTTCAACTCCAGCTTGTCCCTATTCAGGCTGCATGAAGAGCAGCTCCAGCGCTCAGTGTCTGACCCCCCAATGTCGCATCTCTGACACTACATGGCTCTGCCCCGACTGGCCAATCACACCGCGTCTTGTGGATACATTAGCCGTTGTAGCCCATAGAGTAACATAGAGACCACATCTGGTCTCTATGTTGTGGGTGGAAGGGAAAATCAGAATATGTCTCTTCTATGTTTTGTTACTCTATGTTGTAGCCAAACAGAACAGAGTGCATATGCTCTGAGTGCGTCCTCCCATGCCGTTCGCTAGGCTATTACTGACACGTTCATCTTCTAACTTAGCCAGACTCTCGTCAAAATGTCAAAGAAGAAAGCGCCATTAAGGAATTATTTTTGTGAACTAAACGGGGACGGGGCGCCGAGTCTCTCCGATCCAGAGGTCTCTTTGGTCGGGGAGGCATGGCATGTACTCCCCTTGGCGAACGCAGCGACTGAGAGATGTGCTAAATGGGCTATGCCGCTAGCATCCAAATCTAGTCGATAAAACTGCATTTTCATACAGGGATAAAGGATTTCGTTCAGCAAGCTTTTGATAAGCACGAGAAAAGCAAAAGAACTTCAAGATAGTTGAAACAATAAATAACGATCGTGTGTGTGTGCGCGCGCGCGTGTGGGAGAGAGAGAACCCACGTTGATTTGTCTATAGCTGAAAGCCAGGGGAATTCCACCAAAAAAAGGGAATTCCACCCATTTCCAACATATTACTATGTCGTTAAATACACCTGATTGATGTTGTGTTGTGTGGTTCCCCCATTCTGTCTCCTAGAAATGGAGAAATTAACATGGTGAAACCTATTTTACCATGTTAATATTTTTTCTTTTAGGGCCTTTTTCCTGAGTGTGTACAAATGGAATAGGTACATTTGGACACAAAGGTGTGTGTGTGTGTGTGTGTGTGTGTGTGTGTGTGTGTGTGTGTGTGTGTGTGTGTGTGTGTGTGTGTGTGTGTGTGTGTGTGTGTGTGTGTGTGTGTGTGTGTGTGTGTGTGTGTGTGTGTGTGTGTGTGTGTGTGTGTGTGTGTGTGTGTGTGTGTGTGTGTGGATAGAGATATAGTTTGGAAAGGCTCAGGATTTTTTTTTTTGCTTTAATCCCTGTTATTAGCACGTTGGTCCAAAACCCTTAACAATACTTTAAGAAATTCTCCTTATTTAACAGCATTTGATAACTTTACTGCTGCAGGTGGATATGCTGTTTGGCTAAAACACTATTCATTAGGGTTTTAGTCAGTAACATTTTCTCATGCTATTACAGCTGATTTAATAGTATTGAATCAGTGTCATGGATTTCAATGTTTGGGGGCACCCAACTTCTATTGGGCTAAAATCTACTGAAACATACCTCCATAATAAGTGAGAATGTGAAGTTAATACAGGCATACAAATGTGCCTTGCAATGTGCGCTGCACTGCCGTGCTGCCGCGCTGTCGGGCCGCTGCGCCGCGGTAATTTGCTACTCAAAAACATTTTCAAATGTTGGCATGTATGCAACATCATGTATGAGTACAATAGAGAGAATGTTTGCATTTGCCGTCTTTGTTGAAGTAGAGCCGATCTATGTCTGAGATAACTAATCTTACTTATATATTTCAGATGTACTGTAGGTATTTAGGCATAGGTTTTACTGAGGTTGGGTTATATCAACATGGAAGGTGGAAGATCTCTTTCCGCTGATATTCTGTTTCAACCCCAGATAGTAATACTACACTGTCACGCAGATACAGCTGAGAGACTGCCGTTCAACGTTCATTCAGCCAGCCTCCACCTAGCACTACTCCTCTCATATGCTTTCAGTGTGACGGGGGTGGGAGTGTGCGACACACAACAACATATTCGAGCAAAAAGAATCACCTATTGGCTATTTCCATCACTCCAAAATGTTTTTTGGTGTTTTGTTTTGCTATATATTTTCTCTCCAGCATGTCAATAGTGTGTTTCCACTCACACTTGACACTCAGCAGTGCTTCAGACATATACCATGTGCCGGTTTTATTTACTGTGTGTAGGCAAAAGGCCAGTGGAAATGCAACTGGAATGTAAACGGCCCATTAGCTGGAACAATGAATGGCTGTTATATGTCCTGCTGCAGGAGGGGGGGGGGGTTGGTGAAGGCGGTAACGGTTTGAGAGACATCTGGTGCCGTCATGTGCGACTGCGGCGGCCGTCGCAGCGATTTTATAACTGTCACGACTGCTTTGCATACTGTCATGCCCCCCCAATGTTACAACCGCCCCTGGGTGGGGTACCTCGACGGGCAGATGCGCTGATCTGATTGGATCTCACCAACGTGTCGTCATCCCCGGCCCCTCCCCCTACCTACCGCCCCTCCACTGCTGTGATACGTCACATCATTTGGAGCCACGCCCACCCCGCAAGGTTGACTCCTCCCATTTCTAGGCCACCGTGGCTAACAGATTAGTCCAGGCTTTCCACAGATTAAAATGAAAGCCTGGGTGTCAAGGCTATTCTAGTAGTGAATTGACCTCCTTAAATCACCAAGGTAACCACAGAGTTTCAGTTTAGTGCAACCATAGCCTGGTCTAGCCCTCAATGATTTTGGCCTTGGGGGGCGGGGGTGTCGTGGGATCCACACGGCAGATGAGCTGCGCTCTGATTTGATCTCACTAACGTCTCGTCATCCCCGGCCCCTCCCGCGTCACATCATTTAGAGCGACGCCCACCCCGGAAGGTTCACTCCCACTTGAAGGCCACTTTCCAACGCGCGTTAGTCCAGGCTTTCCGTTTTCGAACGAAAATGAAAGCCTGGGTGTCGAGGCTAGTGCAACCAAGAAAAAAAAAAACATGCCATCTAACAGTTTGTCTGCCTGCCTGCCTGTCTGTCTGTCTGCCCCCCTCCCCTCTCTCTCTCCCAGCTGGGTCTCCCAGCATGCAGTTGGGCCGCCACGCTGGTCTCCACAGCCATGCTGCTGCTGCAGGGGGGGCGGGGCCTGGCAGCATACCGCCTCCCCATTGGTCAGGTCATGGCCCCGGAACGCAACCTGCGAGCCTCCCGTAGCCAATGGGAAGCCGGCAACACCTCAGACAGGGAAAGCACCGACGTGTAGTCACGCACACGCGCTCACGCACACACACATGCACGCACACAAGCTCAGGGGATAAATATTCTATGTTTAGAGCAGGGGTTTTCTACAGGCGGTCCGGGGACCACCAGTGGTCCGCAGGCTAAATGATGGAAAGTTGGTCAGCAAGTTGTTTTTCAAGGACACGTCCACCATGGAGGATACTCTCCCCGTATAGCAGGGGTTTTCAACCAAATGGACCCTTGCGGGTCCATTTGGTTTCATTTTTACACTCTCAAGAGTTAAAATATTCATCATGTGAATTAGCCCCAAGTCTACACAACTAGAGAATGTAGAAGATTAATGGTCATTTTGATCTGTATGTTGGACTGTTTTGTTTCCCAAATCCAGCCTGGAATTGTGGACAAAAGCAAAATAAATCTTTAGTTTTGGGGTCTGTGGGGCTAAAATGTCATCAAATGGTGGTCTTCTGTGGCTCAAATGCTGAATAAATAGTGGGCCCTGGTGTCAAAAAGGTTGAAAACCCCTGCCGTATAGTAAAGTAGAGTCCACGTTGGTACTTTATCCTTTATCAGCCGATAATATCTGTGTGGCCGATATACTGTATCTGCCCATTCCTACTCACAACAATGCATCAGAATCAATGATGCCAATGATGTCAATGATGACCAAAAGGCAGAGACGCACACACACACAGATAAAGGAGTCTTCAGCCCCTGCCCAATGCCCATTTACTCAGTTTATAAGACTGGGTATGGCTATGGTCACCCATCCCCCCCTCTAAAACTCTTTGCTCGTCCATGTAAATAGTTAGCTTGGAAAGAAAAGGCGAACAACACGCTGAAATGCTTCTCACGTTGTTGTTGTGGCCGTTGTCCATACATCTTCCAGATTTGGGAAAGTTGATTACGTGGTCCTTGTATTCCTTGACATGAAAAAGTTTAGGAGTGAGAACTGGACCACCGCCGCGTTTAGTGTTCGTCAATGTGGGGGTCCTTGGCATGAAAACGTTTGGGACGACTGGAATATAAAGTCCCGTCGTAATCGTGTCATTTCTTTTATAGAGCTAGTCAGGTTTATCAGTGCTGTGTATCCTTTTTGCGTTCCGTCTCTACAGTTGTGTACAGCATTTCATCGAATGCAACGGGGCTATGTGTTGTGTAGAGGACCGTGGCGTGCCGTCGACTTTACGTTTAATAAATCAACACTTCAATGTTTGTCCCTGAAAGGCTAATGAAAGGCTCTATCTAGCCTATCAACTCTCTGGCTACTGTTATCCACGCCGTCGCGCTTCCTTCCTTCTACTGTACAGTACAGTAGGCCTACTTGTTGAAGCAGCCGCACGATGGTCGCTCAATATCAGTCAGTCGTTGATGGCGCCAATGCGCGGTGCGCAACCTATGGCCCGCGGCCCAAAATGGGCCGGCGCGCGGACCAAAAGCGGCCAATTTTTTTTCTGATTCTTCGATCTTTAATTTCAAGATCGACGCCCGTGCCCCGCGATTGAACATCGAATAATCGATTTTTTAGGGCCAGCCCTAGTTAGCGGTTCCTAATAGACAGAGACGTACTTTTATAACCATTGTTAATCAACCATTGACACCTTTTAAATGAAGTGTGAAAAGCATTACCATTCCAGGGCAGTGGTACCACCACGGTGCCCCATCAGCAGCCAAGTGTTAACCACTGTAGTTTGGGGTTAGATTTAGGTTAGGTTTAGGCGTACTTTCAGTGAGGCCGGTTGAGTGGTGAGCTCAGGTTTAACGTATTGCAATTTACAAACTGCATTAATTTCCTGCACAAGCCTTAGTTTTGTTTTAGTTTGGTTTTAGTCCTGTTTTAGTCTTAATCAGTTTTAATTCTGCTTTAGTCCTGTTTTAGTTCTGTTTTAGGGATGTGTTAGTCCTTTTTTACTCTCGTTCTAGTCTTGTTCTAGTGTTGTTTTAGTCGGTTATCATATTTTAAAACTTATACCAAATAATCTGTAAAAATGGCAATTTGCGATAATTTGTCAATGTTTTATAAATGATCACATCGTTCAAATAAATGCCCACTCTGAAACCTCAAGTGTGGCACCCTGCACTTATTATTATAATTATCTCTTGATTCTAAAGATTTGATCATCTGAATATGTCTTTGTCTGAGGTATCCAGCTCTTTAAACTAGATCTGCACTCAATAGAGTGCCATGGCCTACTTGTGCACGAGCAGAGCGAGCAAGCAGAGGTACAGAGAAGGTGAGGAGATCTCTTAAAGCAAGGGTTTTCAACAAGTGGACCGGGGACCACCAGTGGTCCATGAGAGGATTCCAGGTGGTCCCCAGGCTAAATGGTGGAAGTTGGTTAACCAGATGTAACTCTTTGAGAGCGTAAACATGAAACCAAATGGACCCTTGCGGGTCCATTTGGTTTCATGTTTACGCCCCCAAGAGTTAAAAATATTCATCATATGAATTAGCCCCAAGTCTACACAACTAGAGAATGTAGAAGATTAACAGTTCTAGTTTTAAATGTGTTCTATAAATCAGTAGCTATCCAACTTTTTCACATCAAGGATCCACAACCTGAGACGTATTAACCATGAACAGCAGATCTACAGTAGAAGCTCACAGCATGCCCTTTTCATTATTGATTGGTTGATTGAACACTATTTGACAGAAATACAAACAGCAAAGTACAATATGCACTTGGTCTAAAAGGACAACCCATTTAATTCATGCATGAAATAACAGCAACTTATTGCAACTTATTGACATTATACATACAGGCTGAAACATACTTTACTTTTTTATCCTGGTCTTTTTCATGTGATGAAAATGAACACTATGGCCTAGATTTTCGTCACCACTAAAACCCTTATCCCATAACTTCTTTGCCTTTTGAAACTATTTAAAAAAAAAAACATTTTCAATAGTTAAAATGGCCAGTCTACAGGCTAACAACGTGTCAATTGATTGATTGGCATGTTGAACTATTCAAATAAGTTTTTTTCAAAATAAAAAAGGGATAAGGGTTTTGGGATAAGGGGTTTAGCGTGTGACAAAAATGGAGCCCTATATGTTTTTCTTTGATATAGTAAACATATCAAATATCTATCAAAGAGTTCATGTGATAATGAAGGTGTTCAGTTAGATTAGTCAACATGAGCTAAATGTTTGTACAATAATGTTAATATTCAGTGATACTCATGGATGTTGTTGTCATAATGTGTCATATATACAGACATCAACACATCATCACAGTCTGAATATTAATCAGTAAAACATACAACACACAACAATGCTTTTCAATGTGTTTATTGACAGGATGGATATGAACATTATGGAGGCTCTTTAACATTTTCATGTCAACGACCCCAAAATGATCTATTTGTCTGTGGACCCCCGTCTGTGTCAGCACAGACCCCATGAGAGAAGAATTGTATTGTTACATTAGTGTTTAAACAGAATTTAAACTTTCATCATTATTTCATATTATTTTCAAAGCATATTAAAACAGTAGATGAAAAGCTGACAGCACTGAGCAGCTTGATGAAAGATAGAGATGAAGAAGATGAAGAAGAGTTTGTGTAGATTCATGTAGATCAGAGAACTGGCTAGCATATCACTGTCTAACAAACAAAGTGAACTAATTAAATAAATGAACAGAAAAAGCCTATTAGCTACTACTAATCTAGAATTCTAGAAATTAAACATAATAGTAAAAACGCCACCATTTATTGAATCAGGTGAACACTTCATCACCAAGAACCAATACTTTTCATGTCAATGATTTTTGTTCTTAAAGTTGATACCATGGCATGTTGCTGCAAATCTATCTGAATCAATGATAAAGTAATGGTACCAGTAGCAGTGTTACATAGAATAAAGCAGAACTCCATTGAACACATTGCGGTTGTTTGAGTCATCATAGAGCCTGTGCCCTGCATGTAAACGCATGTCAACAGTGTCTCCCTGCTGCAGCTCTACCATCATTCCACTAGATAACTGCTCCCATCCTTTGTGTCCACAGTGTTGGAAGAGCATCTGCTCATTCTTAAACATGTGGACACAGAAAACCTCTGATGACCAGTAGTTATGTGCAGTATAGGTGAAGTGATAGAGACCATGGATCGGTGCAGAAAAGACTCCTGAAAACACAGGATGAGAACATATTACATTAATAAAAGTAAAAAAGAAAAAAGTAAAGACCTTAATTAAAAAGTCAGATGTACAAAACTAAAATGAATTAAAAAGTTGTGTGAGTTAAGAGGTTTCTTTCCTCATCCTCTCTGGACTGTTGCTTTCAATGTGAAACACACAGTGCTGGAGAGTAACTAAGTACTTTTACTTTACTTTATTTCCACATTGTATAACGATAATAATATTTGTACATTTTATAAAGATAATATAGAAATAGTAATGAAAACAAACATGTGATGTGCCAAAGGGCAAAACAAATACTTCTACCTGATCCAAATATTGTACTTTTACTTGAGTACTTGACAACTATCATTATAGTTACTTTTAGTTTAGTGTTACAAAACATAATATTAACTGCATAATTGTGTGTGTGGGTGTGTGTGGGTTCTCTTTTAGTAATATTGTTAGTTAAGGTGGATAAGTCAGTTCTTTTGTTATGGAGCAACATTAGCATGCTACAATCAGATCTTCAAAAATATTCAACCTGGAATATGAGAAACGTAAATCATAGCCAACAAGCCCAGGTTCAAAATGATATATGGGTATATGTGTACTTAGATGGCAACGTGAGGCAGAAACAACAAGACGAAACTTCAAGTGCAATTATCTCTGACCATGTGGAAATACAGGCTTTTTTGTCAAATGTATTAAAAATCACCAAACATATTATCAACTAAGGTTATTTTTTTTTCTTTGGATATTATTCGTTTGCACAAATTCACAACAGAGGTTTTTCTATAGATGTATTTGTCACTATTGAGCCTAATGGGAGCGAGCTTAACTTCTCCCCTAATCTGTTAAGGACTTAAAGGGATAGTCCGGATTTTTTGAATTAAGCTGTATGAAATACAGCTATACAGGTGTCAACTGTATTAATTGATTTCTAGAGTCCCATGGTGGGAGTTCTGCTCTGGTTTTGGTGAGACATGAAGTAGTTCAGGCCATTTTTGGGGGCTCACTGGAGCCACGCAGTGAAAGTAAATTAATCCAAAAAACTAACTTGCTTTATGTTGTTGATCTATTTCTAAAATATTAGCACATCCTTCGTTCATGTTTGTGTCCATATCACTACACCCAAAAAGTAGTTCCATGTGATAGATGGGTCAAAAATGAACGAAGGAGGTCTGAATATTTTAGAAATAATGCAACAATACAAATTTACTTTTAATGCACAAAATGACTAGAACTAGTTAATATTGACCAAAACCAGAGCAGAACTCCCACCACTGGACTCTGGAAATCAATTAATACAGTTGAAACCACTATATTAATGACAAGTATACAGCTTAACTTCAAAAAATCCAGAGTAGGCCCAGGCAGTTAGCACAACCGTCTGGGCACCTACAGAGACTGCTAAGCCAGCCTGATGGCGTGCCGCAGGTTCGATTTCCGAGCCAGACGGCCTTTGCCGTATGTCACTCCCCATCTCTCTCCCCCTTTCCTGTCTACAGAATGTTGTCAATAAAGGCAGAACAAGCCCAAAAACAAATCTAAAAAAAAAAAAAAAAAAAAAAAAAACATATCCCTTTATGTAAAAAAGTACTTTTTACACTACCTGTAGATGGATTGTAGGCGTTGCCGATGTTAGTGAAGACATTACTGTAGACCAGAGTGGTGAGAGAACTGAACGGTCCAACTGAACGATCCAAACCAGCAGAGAACGCCACCTTTGTTGTGTCTGTAAACAGAGTAGGATTATTATTATATACTGTTTTAGACTTACTTAGACTTAGTTCCTCCCGTTCCTATTGGAACATTGGGCGACGAGGCTCCTCCATTTGCTCCGGTCCCTGGCGACCCTTCTTGCTCCATGCCAGCTGACACCCATCTCTCTGCAGTCCTCCTTGGCTGTCTGCCTCCACGTCTTCTTCGGCTTCCCTCTCTTCCTCTTCCCACCTTCAGGCATCCAGTCCATCGCCACACTTGCCGGTCTCTCCCTTGGCAGTCGGAGTACGTGTCCAGTCATTCTCCTTCTCCTTTCAGAGACGATGTCTGACAGCGCAGCTACTCCAGCCCCCTCCTGTGGTCTCTCCATGAGATCTTCAATATGGACCTGAGACAACGTCGGTGGAAGACATCCAGCTTGTTGGTGATGATGGCTGTCCTCACCCATGTCTCACAGGCGTAGGTCACCGTTGGGATGACCACTGACATGTAGAGCCGCAGCTTGGTGGCCGTAGTGATGGTCTTGGACGACCAGATGTTTCGGAGCCGTTGGAACACTCCCGCAGCTTTGCCAATTCTGTTGTTGACATCCTTCTCCACGTCTCCTGTGCTTGAAATGTTACTTCCAAGGTAAGTGAAGTTGTCCACATATTCTATGTCGTGTTCACCCAGAGTGAGTGGTGGGAGGTGTAGGGCTTGGCCAACTGCCATAGCCTTGGTCTTCCCTTGGCTTATCCGTAAACCGACTTTCTCCCCGTGCTCTTGGAGGTTGTTGGTCAACTCTTGAAGTGTGAGCTGACTATGGCTAACAAGAGCTAAGTCATCTGCAAAGTCCAGATCAGTGAGTCTGCCCCCTCCCCACTTGATGCCAAGATTTGTCCCAGTGATGGACTTCTTCATCACAAAGTCGATGACAATGATGAAGAGTAATGGTGACAGGATGCAACCCTGCCTCACACCAGTCACAATGTCAAAGTCCTTGGTTGTGCCATTGTTTGTTTTGACACTACAAGTGGAGTTGTGGTACAGGGACCTGAAGATGTTTATGTACTTCAGTGGTACACTATACAGCTGGATAATACGCCACAGTGATTCCCGGTGGATGCTGTCAAATGCCTTCTTAAAGTCGATGTAATTTATCATGAGGGGTGTCTGATGTTCTTGGGACTGTTCTATAATGTTACGGAGAGTGAAGATTTGCTCAGAGCAGGACCTTCCCTTCCTGAAGCCGGCTTGCTCTTCCCTTAAGGTGTTATCAACCTCGTCTTGTTATCAACAGCTCATACATCCAAACAGAAAAGTCCATGTTGTGTACTTGTAGATCTGCTATTTTCAGCAAAGATCTATCAGATCCTCACTGGCATTTTAATAGTGGAAGACAGTAAAGTCATTAATGTAACATGTTGTTAGTGTGACACTACCACTAATATTTATACATATTTACTCATTAAGATCCACTAACCTGACCTGAGTCACCTAAGGCTGTATTCCTAGTATTTCACTTCACACCAAATCTCTTATAGCAGATCTACAAGCTCACAACCTGTTACACTTTGTTGTGAGTTTTTTGTGCCATTAGTTATGCTATGGTTATCTTAAACAGATAACGAGTTCACAGAACTGGTTTCAGACCATTACATTTTCTATGCATATTTGGAGAATAATGATCGGTATTCATTCTTCAAACCCACAGTGAATCCTTGTTATAGCCCATACCTGGGCATTATGCGGCCCGGGGGCCAAATGCGGCCCTTTGGCTGACTCTGACCGGCCCCTGAAAGGGTTTTATACCAGTGGTCCGTGGACCATCAGTGGTCTTTGAGAGAGTTCCAGTTAAATATGGAAAGTTGGTTAACCAGATGTAACTCTTTGAGAGCGTAAAAATGAAACCAAATGGACCCTTGCGGGTCCATTTGGTTTCATTTTTACACTCTCAAGAGTTAAAATATTCATCATGTGAATTATCCCAAGTCTACACAACTAGAGAATGTAGAAGATTAATGGTCATTTTGATCTGTATGTTGGACTGTTTGGTTTCCCAAATCCAGCCTGCAATTGTGGACAAAAGCAAAATAAATCTTTAGTTTTGGGGTCTGTGGGGCTAAAATGTCATCAAATGGTGGTCCTCTGTGGCTCAAATACTGAATAAATAGAGGGCCCTGGTGTCAAAATGGTTGGTCTTAAGGGGCTTCCAGACGGCAACGATAAACGCCGGCGTTATCGACGGGCGAGTTTTTTTATGCCGGCAGTGCCGAAATAAGAAAATCGCCCGTCGATAAACGCCACGCGTTTTATGCCGGGAGGGGAGGGGAGGGGGGCGGACGAAATGCGTGGCTCAGAAGCCAACCAAGCCAACAGACTACCAACTTCCCAGACAACTTCCAGTCAAGCGCTACCTGATCATGATCACGCTGAATTTACAATTCATTTACAATGAATTAATGACTCACCAGTCACCAATAATGATGGCTGCAGCCGTAGAGGTTGACATTTGAACGTAGACTATAGTTATTCCAAGTTGCGTAGGTTAAAATAAAATCGGCAGCATCCATCACGGTTTACATATGTTGTATAATAAACTCTGCTGGCTAAAAGCATGTAACCAACATGCTTCGTCATAGCGTGACCGTGACACAAACTCACAACACGTCGCAAATATTAGAACGTTAGAGCAGAATTGCCACAACTCACGTCGTGGCTCGGCTCAGGGTCGGATATAGAGGGGGGGCAGGGGTGGGCACAGCCCACCCAAACGTGCATCCTGCCCACCCAATGAAAGGTAATATCAGTGGTTTTCAACCAGTGAACCACTAGTGGTCCACAAAAGCCGAATAAATAGTGGGCCCTGGTATAAAAAAAATGTTCAAAAGCACTGCTTCTTATGAAAAACTGAGTTGCCCACCCGCCATTCTTCCAGCCCACCCAGGGCTGGCTAGATCCTGCCCTGGCTCGGCTGCGCCAGAGCCTTAAATGATTAGGGAATCCACTCCCGGAACAGAAACGGTGAAGTCACTGTGCAGGTCTACTTGCAGAGTGGGTCCTCTTCGTCCTCATTATGTTGGATGTTTGCTATAAATCGCCAAGCGTTTTACAAAAAGTTCACTGGAATTGAACTTGAATTGAACTCGCGCGCGCGCGTGCTCGTTTCGTGCACGCGCGCGCGATAAAAATCAGTGACACCGGGCGGAAAACGACCGACGATAAACGCTTTCTTGAACGCGGGTCGATTTTTGAACTTTTGTGCTAAAAAAAACGCCGCCCCCATTGAGAATGAATTAGAGTGGGCGATTTATTCCTCACCGTCTGTAAGCCCCTTTACTCTTAGTTTTATCTTGAAATTAAATGAATACTACACAGACTTTAGTTCAGCCTTTAGTCTTGGCCCTCCACAATATTTTATGTATCTCATGTGGCCCCTTGGGAAAAATAATTGCCCACCCCTGTTATAGCCTATTGTCAAGAGGATGGTGTGAGACATAAGACTGAATAATACAAGTTAATTTATGGTCATTATCAAAGCAAAACTGGGCTTCCATACCACATGTTGATCACCTCCATGCCACGCCCCACTGATGAAATACTGTGGTCAAAAGTAGCCCAGGCCAAGTATTTACTGCATGCATTAATATAGTTTCTTGTTTGAAACACATCGTTTAGTGGTCTTGTAAAATATTCTAATTCATCATCAAGATTAAAATGAAAATAATAAGAAATACTTCACTTAATGCACAATGGATTGAGTATATATGAAAATTTCACTTTCGTAAACATTATTCTAATTCATTGAGGTGCACCTGTACAGCATAGTATTTTATATTAGCATACAATGCTCATATATTGGTAGACTACATAAACATGCTAACTAACTGTTCGTATTGTTAAATTGTCTTATTAAATGTAACCTTTTAACTTTAATTGCTACTTTTTATACTCATGTACTGTATATTGTTAGTATATATTATATTTATAAAACATACTCCATAGCATGTGCCGTGGCTCAGTCCAGGCATCTTGGCTGGTAATCGACTGTGCCACGGGTTTGATTCCCGATCCAAATGGCCTATTTTCCCTCCCGCTTTTCCTATTTTCCCTCTATAAAACATAAAGGTAAAGAAGAAAGGCAAACACAAATTAGCATAAAAATGAATAAATCTTACTCCCTAAAGTACCTTGTTGTTCAGCAGCAGTCAGTCTGTCGTCTATGGAGTTCAGCTGAACATGATGAGCTGAAATCAGTAGATTAGCATTAATTCACTCAGTAAATACTTGACCCCTTGGCCTCATTGTTGACTGAGTGAGCTTTAAACTTTTATTATGGACTAGTCCTATACCTGTTGGGAAATATATGATTTGAAAATCATTGATTGGGAGGGAATTGATGTTGGAAAGTTCGGTTGAACTTGGCCACAAGTCACACAGCCTGGTAGGCTACTCCCAAATATATTTTGTGAGTCGCACAGATCAAAGGCTAGGCCAAATTGTGTGCACAATGTGGATTTTTTTTTAGCTCTGGCTTGAGGAAACGCGTGGCTTTAGCAACCTATGATGTGAGCTTGAAGACTGGCTATTTTTGTCGGAGCGGGCTGTAGTAACTTCACGGTGAGTAGCGTGTGTGCCCGTGTGTTGCGTTGATAGCGAGCTGAAATTTGTTGCATCCCCACTCCAAACGCACTTGCGCATACACCATATAGTCTCTCTCTCACACACACAGTTGAAAATGTTTGGAGAGAAGTGGTTGCCGACTTGCCGTGGCTTATCCAGGCGTGTAGATTTCAGTAGTAGTAGAAATAAGTCGTAAGTGACCGTAGTAGCGCATGTATCATCGCACCATGGCCGTGTGGCAGGCAGAACAGCGAGGACAGAGAACGAAAAGGGAGCTGATCCCGTGTTGCACGACAAACTGTGACCAAACTGTGTCTGTGACACGCAATCTGCGCTGTGATAGCTTTTAATGAAAATCTATTAAATTAAAAATGATTGGTACAATGTTTGGTTGTAAGTAGCACACATTGGTGCTGGATGACAGGGCTGTGCAGTGGAGTTTCTAAGCAATTTGGAGCCCTAGGCAAGATTTTCCCTGGAGCCCCCCTTACACCAGGGGCCATTTTGAATTTTCTCCAAAACACACTTTTTGCCCCTATTCCTACATATTTTGGTCAAATCTCACAAAAATTGGCACACATGCTCTCTGGACCTATCCGATAAAAGTGACCAAACAGATTTTTGATTAAGCGTATCGTTTGCCCGTAATCGGCTTCCAAAGTTAGTGGGAGGGGCCTATTTAACAAATAAGTGCCACAAATAATTCACCGAATGTCCAAACCTCCCCAAATTTGAATCGCATGTTGTGGGTGGTGGCACCAACAGGGAGCCAAAAAATGTATTGGGTGGCCTCATGGTGGCACTATAACAGCCCACTTTACGTTTTGGCCCATAACTCTTGAACCGTAGGTCGTAAATTTAAAATTATTGGCACACATGATCTCTGGAGCTATCTGATGAAAGTGACCAGACAGACTTTTGTTTATGCATATCGTTTGTCCGTAATTTGCTTCTAAAGTTAGGGTTAGCAGATAAGGGTTAGGGTTAGCAGATACGGGTTAGGGTTAGTACAACGAAAATGCACATTCAACTATTTTTCCCTTGGTGACAATAAGGGCTATGGTTACAAAACTTGGGGAGCAGGTTGGGAATATTTTTAAAAATTAATTAAATTAAGAAGTTTATCAGTCAGCCTCATGGGGGCGCTATAACAGCCCTCTTTACAATGGCCCATAACTCTTGAACCGTAGGTCGTAAATTTAAATTTCTTTTTTCCCATCCATTCCTTGGATGATGATGCATCTCTCCATATAGGCCACGCCCATTTCCGCCATGAAAGTATTTTTGCCATTTTGAATTTTGTCGAAAACACACTTTCTGCCCGTATTCCTACATATTTTGTTCAAATCTCACAAAAAAAATGGCACACATGCTCTCTGGACCTATCTGATAAAAGTGACAAAATAGATTTTTGAGTAAGTGTATCGTTTGCCCGTAATTGGCTTCCAAATTTAGTGAGAGGGGCCTATTTCACAAATAAGTGCCACAAATGACGCACCAAATGTTCAATCCTCCCCAAATTAGAATTGCATGTCATGGGAGGTGGCATCAACAGGGAGTCGCAACCATTTCCATGTTCAGCCAGAGGGGGCGCCACAAAAGCGCAAAACGTAACCGTATAAAATAAAATCCCCTCCCAATTCCTTTGAAATAATCACAGGGGTGAATTGAATAGTCGACATCATAACAGACTGCCAAAATTAGCGCAACGGGCCGAAACAAGCGACTGCGGCAACCACACTTTGCATTTTTTTTTTTTTTAAATTGCAGTATTTCCAGTTTATACTAATTACTTCATCATGTAACATGTTTATTTGTGCAGACACTATGACAAATTGTTGGGAATTAGGGAAAGCTACATTAATATCTGAATATTGTGCCTGTCAAAAACAATGCTAATGCATGTTTTGTATTTGCATTTTTTGCCTTGTAAAATAAGTATTAGGAATGTATCAGGAAATGATAATAAAAATATATATATATATATATCGGATCGGAAAAGAAAAAAAATCAATACCGTTGCATCCCAATTTTAACCTGAAAGTCCCTCATCAACACATGTATACCTGCATTCACTGTACACCATCTTGATTAAATTACCTTCACTTTGATCCTTCAAGTCTTCGACATGGACCTCACAGGTGTTGAGTCTGGTTTGGAGGTCTGAAACAAGGCTCTCACTGGCACTCAGTTTTGCAGCCATTACTGAAAAACATCATAGAGCAACATTAGGTTAAACTAAACATATTTCAGTCTGTATAGTACCATCACAACTCCATCCTTCAGGCTCCATTGTGCTGCAGACTAACCTGTGATCTGTTCTTTCTGTGCTACCACCATGTCTCTCAGCTCTATCATGGCATCCCAGATTTCATGATGTGTTTCATGGCTGTGTCTCTGGTTGAGCTCTGCTCCGTTCTCTCCAGGAGCCCCAGCAGCTCCAGACAGACAGAACAGTAAAACAAGCAAAGCCACACAGCCCTTCATCCTGAAGCAGAGTCACTATATGATACCGTAAGGCTGCCTTTTATATACTCTCCCTGCTGGTCCACCAACACTGGACACGTCACCCTGCTCCAGTGGAATGGTGTCAAGGTCCACCTGAGAACTCATATTTTGATAAGACATTAATTAATGTCCTGACTCTGAAGAGAGCGGTTGTGTGAATTAGGGCTTTAACCAACTAGTGGACTAGTTTACTAGTCGACTAGTAAAACCACTAGTCGACTTCTACTGATCGATAACATATTAATAAAAACAGGGGTCTTGTTATTTTTATTATTAACATTAGATTATAGATTATACTCACCAATGTAGTTTTCTTTTTACAATAACAAACATTATAATAACATTAAGCAAACAGCCACGGAGCTTGTTGGTTTCATTTTTACGTTCTTAAGAGTTACATCTGGTTACCCAACCTTCCATCATTTAGCCTGAGGTGAGGACCACCTGGAACCCTCTCAAGGACCACTGGTGGTCCCCGGACCACCTGTTGAAAACCCCTGGCCTAGGCCATCGGTATGCAGAGCAGTGCCATGTTGAACTTACAGTGACCCATATGAGATGTGTGAGGCCAATATTACCAAAATGCTACCATGCTGTGAGCTTGTAGATTGGCTATTTGAAGTATTTATTTATTTATTTTTTTATTCTTAGTATAAAAGGCAAATACATTTAGGGAATAGGGGTCTGTCTAAGGTGTTTGTTTGTCTTGACATCACTATCACTTCTGTCTGTCTTAGATCATTTCAGATCACATCATTTCAAAATCTTCTCATTCAGTTCAATTGTACTTATCAAATGTCAAATGTCAAAACATCTACAGGCCAATGATTCACTATTCATTCTCAGAACAAGATAACATGTGTGCGTGTGTGTGTGTGTGTGTGTGTGTGTGTGTGTGTGCGCGTGTGTGTGTGTGTGTGCGCGCGTGCGCGTCTGCATCTCAGGAACAGGTGTTTTTTTTTTTGCCTTTTTTATCTTGAAAGCAGTGTTGACAAAGCTTTTTCTTTTTTTTTCCCTTAAAAACATGAAAGGCAGACATCTTGCATGACCCTGCTAACTCAGGAACCCCTAAATGAATATGTATTGTGGAGTGGACCCCATCTGAAGAATATTTGTGTGAGATATTCATAAATTTAACTGGGGACCCCTTGGACCAATAACCATGTATTTTGTTTGCTCTGGTCCATAGCTCCACTGCTTCTATGATTCTCCCTTCCACTGCCACATAATCATAGAGACAGTGGAGCTATGGACCAGAGATAATCTTTTGCCATAATCAGGTAGTTTTACAATGTTTTTTTACAATGTTGTATTTGGCTATTCCGTATTCGGCAAACTGTTCCCCGATATTCGGTTTCGGCCTCCATTTCGGTGCATCCCTATAAAGTAATATTTAGTAACTCTAACTTGTTATCATTTCAAACTGTATTTCCATTTTTATTTAAACTGCATTTCATGCAATTTACAAAAAATGATATAAATTGCGCCATATCGGGATATGACAAAAATCTCAAATCGTGCAGCCCTATTTAGGGGTGGCACAAGGTCCAATCTCTCTAAAGGTCATTCTGTTTGTGTTCAGACCAGTATTACTTCTGTCCACTGATCTGAGAACATAGAATGTCAGAGAGTCTGTGTCTTAGATCATTATACATCATTTTAAAATCTTCTTATTCAGTTCAATTGTACTTATTGTGCTCCAAATGTCAAAACATCTACAGGTGGTCAATGATTTACTAATCATTCTCAGAGCAAAATAACCTTTCAGTGTGTGTGTGTGTGTGTGTGTGTGTGTGTGTGTGTGTGTGTGTGTGTGTGTGTGTGTGTGTGTGTGTGTGTGTGTGTGTGTGTGTGTGTGTGTGTGTGTGTGTGTGTGTGTGTGTGTGTGTGTGTGTGTGTGTGTGTGTGTGTGTGTGTGTGTGTGTGTGTGTGTGTGTGTGTGTGTGTGTGTGTGCACTGCCTTCATATGCCCCCACTGCAATAAAAACTGTAGCGCATGGATTGGACTTTACAGTCACCTCAAAACTCACCAGCAGAAGAAGTAGAAGTCATCATCGGATACGATGGACTACCATAAGCAAGCAAGTAAGTGTGTGTGTGTGTGTGTGGTAATAATTAGTTTATTGCGATCAGATAAATGAATAGTTCAGAAAGTAAAGTCAGCAGTTGTTGAAAGAGGAACATTGTTTCATAGGTCGATAGCACTATCAGACAAGTTATTAATTATCAATATCATACGATGCTATTCAGTATTATGGATATATGGCAATTTAAGACACGTTGATAGTTGAAAGATTGTATGATACAAAACATCTAAAACTATATGTGTATGTATATATTATTGTTTATCGTGCTGGTGCTGCTGCTGCAGAAATGGACTGTTAATGTATGTAAATTAGGCTACTCTAATTTACATACAGGCTAATTAGGCTACCCAGACTGTGGTAGCCTACTAGACTTTAGGCATTCTGGGTCTGTGAGGATGTGGGGATGACATTTTGTGGCTCAGTCTAAAGTGAAGTTTGTGCATTCTGTCACAAGCTGCTTTTAAGTTAACTATAGGCCTTTGGTGTGAATAGCAGATCTACAAGATTGACTTTTTGTTTGTTTGTTTGTTTGTTTATTTTCATTTCTGTCTTTTCACTTGTGTTAGCATAGTGCTTAAATAAATGACCACAGCCATGAGCCACAGATGGACACATAACTTCGTATCAGGAGATTTCACAGGAGATTTTCCAGGCCAAATGGACTCCATTTGGCCTGGAAAATCTCCTGTGACGTACGTATGACAGGCACAGTAAAATGCCCCCAAAGGGATAAAATTATGAACTATTTTAAAACTAAAGAACATATGTGTTTTAAATGTTCAATTCTAGTTCTAGAGGACAAGTACAATGTATTTATCCATATTATGCTTATTTGCCTAGGATCCTTTTAAAGCATGTCTTGTGGTTGCCCTGGTGCCCCCCCCCCCCCCATGGCTCCCCTGGCAACTGCCTAGTCTGCCTAATGGCAAAAACGCCCCTGCATTACGGAATGAACAAAACAAGCATGGCAATACATCAAACATACTGTACAGATCAGTTAATGTGAATCATATACATGTTAACATCATTGCACATAGAAAACACACCAAGGGGTCGATTTACATACTGTCACCTCTTAAACATGTACAAAATTGGAAAAAATACAAAAATCACGGCGCCCCCACTTTAAGAGCACTGTTTTTCAACCTTTTTGATCCCAGGGCCCACTATTCATTCAGAATTTTATTAAGCTACGGACCACCATTTCATGACATTTTAGCCCCAACAGACCCCCAAAACTAAACAATACCAGGCTGGATTTGGGAAGCATACAGATCAAAATGACCATTAATCTTTTACATTTTGTTATTGGACCAATTTAGATGAATATTTTAACTCTTGAGAGTGTTAACATGAAACCAAATGGACCCGCAAGGGTCCATTTGGTTTCATGTTTACGCTCTCAAAGAGTTACATCTGGTTAACCAACTATACCAGGTAGAATTGTGGTTGGGCCGGTCTAGGCCAAATCACGCTAAAAATGTCTGGGCCGATTTTTTTTCCGCCCAGTCCACCACTGGTTAGAACTAAAGCAGTCTTGACCCTCTGCTGTGGTTTGGTCCATTGAATCACTATAGGCATGACAACGCTGCAGCCAGCCTTATACTGTAGATCTCCATATACAGAACAGACCTGTTCTGACATTCCATATGCTGATCTGACCTCATCGAACCCTGGTCACTCAAGACATGCCCCATACTGTATAGCAGTGGTTTTCAACCAGTGGTCTGGGGACCACAAAGTGGTCCTTGAGAGGGTTCCAGGTGCCCCCAGCTAAGTTGGTTAACTAGATGTAACTATAGAGAGAGTAAGGGTCCATTTGGTTTCATATAGTGGGTCCTGGTATTAAAAAAAACCCTCCTGTGGTGAATAACTGCTCCATATGTTGTCTAATTGGTATGGATGTCATGTTTGTTGCTTAGGTAGTAGGAACCTTTGTAACAGTCATTGTGTGACACAGGACGCTGTTAATGGTTGCACCTCTGTTCACATGAGCTCCAGAGCATGTTGCAAACACATTAAAAACTGTTTCCCTGATGTTGTTTGGAAAAGGAAGGCACTTTCTCCCACATATGATATAGGTAAGACATATGTTATTGTTTATCACACTGCTGCTGCTGCTGTAATTAATGGACTGTTAAAATGTGTGTAAATTAGCCTAGTCCTTTCCTATACAAATAAGTGTAAAATCCAACACAGACTGTTGTAGTAGCCTGTGTGTGTCGCCAGCCAAGGAGGACTTTACACTTTAGGCATTTATTAGACAATCTTAATTCAGAACGATTTAGATTAAGGAATGATTTGAACAAAAAACATGATTTGAAAAATGGAATGATTTGAAAAAACAAACAAACAAACAAACACGGCACTACATCATATAAATACAGATTAAAATGGTAAATGGTGCATTTATATAGTGCCTTTATCCAAGGCGCTTTACAGCTCTTGTGCATCACATCCACCCATTCTCACACACATTCATACACTGCTGGCAGTGGAAACCATGCAAGGTACCTACTAGCACATCAGGAGCAATAAATGGTTCAGTGTCTTGCTCAAGGACACTTCGACACTAACTCGGGGGAGCCTGGGATTGAACCTTGTGGTTACCAGATTAGTTCATGTGAATCATGTTATGTATACGCTAAGAACGTAACACTAAAGAATGTTTACTGTGTGTATAAATGCTATTAAATCAAGTGATTTCATGAAATGCTATAAGGAGCATGAAATGCTTAACAGCATCAGTGCTTTTTGGAATTTGGTACAGTGACTTGTGAATATCTAACCCTAGTGTGTGTTTTTAATGTAACTGTAATGTTGTTAATGAATGTACAGGACTTTGTTTCAATGTCCTTGTTACTTGTGTGAGTACAGTTTTCTGTTCGTGGTTGGTCGTTCGGTTGGTCTGTAGACCACTTTTTAAAAACTTCGATTGGCCTGTTTGGTCGATGATGTAATGCTAATGATGGTGATGTCATTATCTCATTATATCCTGAGCAGCTTGATGAAAGATAGAGATGAAGTGAAAAGAGTTTGCTTAGATTCAGGTAGATCAGAGGACTGGCTAGCATTTCACTGTCTAACAAACAAAGTGAACTAATTAAATAAATGAACAGAAAAAGCCTATTAGCTACTACTAATCTAGAATTCTAGAAATTAAACATAATCGTAAAAAACGCCAGAGTACTCTCAAATGGACAATATACCATCAATTTATCGAATCAGGTGAACACTTCATCACCAAGACCCAATACTTTTCATGTCAATGATTTTTGTTATTAAAGTTGATACCATAAGAAATGGCAGGTTGCTGCAAATCTATCTGAATCAATGATAAAGTAATGGTACCAGTAGCAGTGTTACATCGAATAAAGCAGAACACCATTGAACACATTGTTGTTGTATGAGTTATCATAGAGCCTGGACCCTCTGTCTAAACGCATGACAACAGTGTCTCCCTGCTGCAGCTCTAAAATCATTCCACTAGATATCTGTTCACGACCTCCGCTATTGTATCCACAGTGGAGGAACAGCTGCTGCCCTTTCTTATACATGTGGACACAGAAAGCCTCTGATGCCCACAAGTTATGTGCAGTATAGGTGAAGTGATAGAGACCATGGATCGGTGCAGAAAAGCCCCCTGAAAACATATGATGAAAGTGAACATTACATTAATGAAAGTAAAATAAATAAATCCAATTATAAAAGTAAAAAGGCAGATGCTCAAAATTAAAATGAATTAAAAAGTTGTGTGAGTTAAGAGGTTTCTTTCCTCATCCTCTCTGGCCTGTTGCTTTCAATGTGAAACACACAGTGCTGGAGAGTAAATAAGTACTTTTAATTTACTTTACTTTATTTCCACATGTGTACATTGTATAAAGATAATGGTAAATAATATAGAAATAGTAATACTACTGTAAGGAGAAAACAAACATTAGATGTGATGTACCAAAGGGCCAAAAAAAGAAACCCTTTTATTTCTACCCTGATCCAAATATTGTACTTTTACATTTATTCAACAACTAGTTACATTTAGACTTTGATTAGTATTACAAAACATAATTGACTACCTAATTTAATAAACTCATCCACATTTAGGCCTTTTACAAACACGCACACACATGCACACACAGCACATTTTAAATTCTGCGCGTTTACTACAGAGTAGTACTATATTGCAGTATTGATACTTTTACTTAAGTAAAAACTTTAAGTACTTTTTACACTACCTGTAGATGGATTGTAGGCGTTGCCGATGTTAGTGATGACATTACTGTAGATCAGAGTTTTGGTATTACTAAACGGTCCAAATTGTCCATTATTACCGGTTCTCAAACCAGCAGAGAACGCCACCTTCGGTTTGTCTGTCAACACAAGAGGGATATTATTAGTCATTCCACAAAAAACCGTATGCATTTGGCCTTTTTTTTTCTGAAATTTTGACCTAAAGGTTTTACTTTTCTGTTTTTTTTTTTTTTTTTTTCTCTCGTGATTTTTGAACTAAAGATAGCCACTATTCTAACTGAGTTGAGTAAGAGGAGATGACTTGACATTATTTCATGTAACAGAGTTGAGCTGCTATGATTTACGACCACATGTGAGAGTACAAAATGCCTCTAAAACGGTGTAAAATTAGGTTTTAAATTGCGACTTTCTGTAGCATCTTGGTCAGAAGAGTTGTAGAATACTACTTCCTATTGTTGATATCACTAAAGGGCCAGTTAATTGTTGTTATGGGGGGAAGAATGACTTGTGTAACAGAGTTGGGTGCAACTGAGAGGGACACAGCTATATAATGCCATTTAAATGATTAATCATCTATTTATTAAAAAGCTAAACATGTCCAGCAATAAAGTACAGATAGATATATATGCTCATGTCATATTTTTGGGGCTTTTTGTTGATGTTTAATAGTCATATGTCAAGTCCACTTTCATCGGCCACTGGGGACATGGAAAAATGGACAAAATAGGGGGTGTCTACTGAAAGAAAACAAGATAATTTCTGATATGAAGATAAAATCAATGTAATGTTTACACAATATTAAAGGGAACATTTCAATTGATTAAAAAATCCTTTAAAAATATTTTTTTAAAGGATTTGATTTAAAGGATGTGACTCATCAACAAAATACAGCTAAAACGGTCAGTGGGACTGCAAATCGTACTGTTTTCGTGGAATGACTCATTAAACTGTTTTATAAAAGCATTAATCCTCTAGTTGGTATGGATGTGACATCATCATCATACCCATAAGTTACACAGGGACACTTACTGAGGGGAAAAAACATCTTTCTGGTCTTGACAGCTCATACATCCAGACAGAAAAGTCCATGTTGTGTACTTGTAGATCTGCTATTTTCAGCAAAGATATCTACTATCTAGAGAATTACAAAAACAGGGTCCTTGGAGATCCAGAAAACTGTACACTTAAATCTTTCATTCACCTTAATGATCAGATTCTCACTGACATTTTAATAGTGGAAGACAGTAAAGTCATTAATGTAACATGTTGTTAGTGTGACACTACCACTAATATTTATGCATAATTACTCATTAAGATCCACTTTAACCTGATCGGAGTCTCCATGGGCTCTATTTCAAGGTCTGATAGTATTTAACTTTGCATCAATTATCTTATAGCAGATATAGCAGATCTACAAGCACACAACATGTCACTCTTTACAGTTATCTTGAACTGATGATAAATTCACAGAACTAGTTTCAGATCATTACATTTTCTATGCAAATTTAGAGAATACTCAGTATTCAGTCTTCATACTAAATATGATGTTTAGCATACATACAGTATAGTATTATATTAGTATATCATACTTACAGTATTACTAGACTATAATACTATATTTAATTGCTACTTTTTTATATTCATGTATATTGTTAGCTCTGCCCACCCCTGCCCCCCTCTAGATCCGGCCCTGCTACCAATCCCAATGGCATTAACCACATGTCAATCTTACATCGCTCACCCCTTTTCCTACCAGCTTACTGTCAGTCTATCTATTAAACAAATACAATAAAGGTGAAAGCCACACACAAACAAACATAAAACAATAAAACTTACTCCTCAGTTGTTCCACTTGTCTTTCAGCAGCAGTCAGTCTGGTGTCTGTGATGTTCATCTGAACAACATGATCTGAAATCAGTACATTAGCATTAACTCACTCATACAGTAAATACTCATGACCTTTCACTGTTGACTGAGTAAGCTTTAAATTATGGATTAATTAAATGCAACAACTCTACAATAAGTTACCAAAATCAATTATCAAAATCTATTCTCTGGCATCATTTAAAGTAATTAAAGAAGTAGTTCACCCAGAATACACCTATGAAGACTTTAATTCATGTAGCATGTTGAGGGGTGTTAGCCCCTCCTGTGCTCAGTTTTGTTTATTTTTGCAAATACAAACATGCAGGTTTTGCTATGGAAGCTGATCACTCCACAGCAATGATTTGATTGGCTGATCAGAGTACATACTGAGGATAAAAAGTGAGGACATTCCAACCTTTTCCATTATATTGTGATGACCAGGTGAGTCCTGACCAATTCAATGCTTTATGGGGTGATAATGACTGATAATAAGTCATGTTTTAACTAGGCATGCAACTGATACAATTTTATTGGTATTGGAGGCCGATACTGACAAAATTAAGTTATCAGATTTGGTATCGATTGGTGTCTGTATTCAGGTCTCCAATACATCACTGATGTGTTAAGTCAAGGGTAGGCAACCTTTTTGACACAAAGTGCCAAAAACAATACATTAAATTCCCTTATAGTCAATAAATAGTGGATTTTCACAGTTTCCACATTTGTAATGTCCATTTTCTGCAGTTTTATGTCATGCTTAGGCCATATTTTATTATCAGAAGTATAATCTTTATTGTACAACATGCACATTCAAGAGGAATGCAGTTATTTTAATACAGAGAGAAAAAAAAAAGTTCTCCTAGAATCTGGCTACATGTCAGCAGATAACACCCGGTGTGCCATCGATAGCACGTGTTGCTAAAGGCCTGTCCATACCCTCTCCAAATTCCGAACTTTTCCGAACTTGTTTCGGAAAGTTGAAAAGTGGCGTCATTCGAAATGTCTGAAACGCATCTTTCTAAAATTTTGTTCTGAAAGCTGCAGCATCGGATGTTGTGACTCTCCGAACTCCAAAGATGGAGAATGTGATTGCCCCCCCCCCCCCCCCCCCCCAAACACAAATACATCGGATCGAAAAAAAACAACAACAAAAAAAAACAAATCTGTTGCATCCCTATTTTAACCTGAAAGTCTCTTTTCAACACATGTATACCTGCATTCACTGAACACCTTCTTGATTAAATTACCTTCACTTTGATCCTTCAAGTCTTCGACATGGACCTCACAGGTGTTGAGTCTGGTTTGGAGGTCTGAAACATGGGACTGGAGGTCTGAAACAAGGCTCTCACTGGTGTTGAGTCTGGACTGGAGGTCTGAAACAAGGCTCTCACTGGTGTTGAGTCTGGACTGGAGGTCTGAAACAAGGCTCTCACTGGTGTTGAGTCTGGACTGGAGGTCTGAAACAAGGCTCTCACTGGTGTTCAGTCTGGACTGGAGGTCTGAAACAAGGCTCTCACTGGTGTTGAGTCTGGACTGGAGGTCTGAAACAAGGCTCTCACTGGTGTTGAGTCTGGACTGGAGGTCTGAAACAAGGCTCTCACTGGTGTTGAGTCTGGACTGGAGGTCTGAAACATGGGACTGGAGGTCTGAAACAAGGCTCTCACTGGCACTCAGTTTGGCAGCCATTACTGAAAACATCATAGAGCAACATTAGGTTAAACTAAACACATTTAAGGCTGTATAGTACCATCACAGGCTCCATTTTCTGCAGTTTTATGTCATGCTTAGGTCATGTTTTATTATCAGAAGTATAAGTATAATATTTTACAACATGCACATTCAAGAGGAATGCAGTTATTTTAATACCGAGAGAAAAAAAAGAATCTGGCAGCGTGTCACCAGATAACACCCGGTGTGCCATCGATTGCACGCGTTGCTAAAGGCCTGTCCATACCCTCTCCAACTTCCGAACTTTTCGGGAAGTTGCTTCATCGAGTTGAAAAGTGACGTCATCTGACATTTCTGAAACGCATCTTTCTAAAAATTTTGTTCTGAAAGCTGCAGCGTCGGATGTTGTGACTCTACGAACACCACTTCGGAAAGATGTAGAATATGATTGTCTGTTGCCCGCAAACCCCACCATCCCCCCCACACACACCCACACACACACAGCACTACTGCTACTGCTACTACTACTGTATGTATATTGTTTTTGATCCGCAAAACGGCGCAGCAATCAGCATGCTTATGAACATTAGCGAGAGGATCATTGGAGCCGTTTGAAGGGAGGTTAGCAGAGCAGCTTGGTTCTATTGGACTCGGCAGGCGAGTCGCCAGATTGCTGGCGTTTATATCGTTTATATTCCTCATCTGCCCTATGAGGATGTTGTACAGTAGTACCTTTCCATGACATGGACCCCCAAAATGATACTAATTAGCCTGCGGACCCTCCATTATGTCATCAGCTCTAGCAGTGTTTAACCAATCGAGACAGTCTCGCTTTTTCCAAACATGAGCGGGTGAAGAACGGTGGATGTAATCTGTGTTCGGAAAGTTTTTTTTTTCCCGCAAAGTAAAAAATAAATAAAAGTGTGATCTTTCCGACGAAAAGTTCGGACGTCAGAGAGAGTATGAACATGTATTTTCAACACATGTATACCTGCATTTACTACCTTCTTGATTAAATGCATACCTGCATTTACACCTTCTTGATTAAATTACCTTCACTTTGATTCTTCAAGTCTTTGACATGGACCTCACAGGTGTTGAGTCTGGTTTGGAGGTCTGAAACATGGACCTGGAGGTCTGAAACAAGGCTCTCACTGGTGTTGAGTCTGGACTGGAGGTCTGAAACAAGGCTCTCACTGCTGTTGAGTCTGGACTGGAGGTCTGAAACAAGGCTCTCACTGGTGTTGAGTCTGGACTGGAGGTCTGAAACAAGGCTCTCACTGCTGTTGAGTCTGGTTTGGACGTCTGCAACATGGGACTGGAGGTCTGAAACAAGGCTCTCACTGGTGTTGAGTCTGGACTGGAGGTCTGAAACAAGGCTCTCACTGGCACTCAGTTTGGCGGCCATTACTGAAAAACATCATAGAGCAACTAAACACATTTCAGGCTGTATAGTACCATCACAACTTCATCCTTCAGGCTCCATTGTGCTGCAGACTAGAGTTCTCAACGGGCCTGAAAATTAAGGCCCGGCCCTAACTGATCAGGCCCAAAGCCCGGCCCGGCCAATTAGCATAGTTTTTAGGCCCGACCCGGCCCTACAATGTCGGGTCGGGTCGGGCCTGGTCGGGTTTGGGTAGAATTTGAGCACTCTACACTGAGTAAAAGTGAAAACACCAATCAGCACCATCTTCATAAGAGGTAAATACACAGACAGACAGAACAGAATTATTATTTTTATCATAGTAAAATAATTCAATATATATTGCTTTTTTCATGGAGCCCTAGGCCCGACCCGGCCCTACTGATCTGCATACATTTTAGGCCCGACCCGGCCCTACAATGTCGGGTCGGGCCTGGTCGGGTTCGGGCAGAATTTGAGAACTCTACTGCAGACTAACCTGTGATCTGTTCTTTCTGTGCTACCACCATGTCTCTCAGCTCTATCATGGCATCCCAGATTTCATGATGTGTTTCATGGCTGTGTCTCTGGTTGAGCTCTGCTCCGTTCTCTCCTGGAGCCCCAGCAGCTCCAGACAGACAGAACAGTAAAACAAGCAAAGCCACACAGACCTTCATCCTGAAGCAGAGTCACTATATGATACTGTGAGGCTGCCTTTTATATACTCTCCCTGCTGGTCCACCAACACTGGACACGTCACCCTGCTCCACTACAGTACAGTACAGTTACTGTACTGTACTGGACTGGACGTGTCATGTTTTAGTTCTCACCTGAGAACTAAACATGTGCTTTGATAAGACATGGACTAATGTCCTGAATCTGAAGAGAGCGGCTGTGTGAATATCTTTAACACTTTCAGGAATCCATTTTTGGATTCGGTACAGTATGTACAGTATTCATTTCAACGATTCAATTTTGTTTGATGCTGCTATAGAAATATTTGAAGTTTTTCAAAAAAACTTATGTCAGGCCTAAATCAGCTGTTAGGATTTTTAAAGAGTGACAGGCATTGTGTCATGGTGTGATGTTCTCCATGAGTTTAAAATTTTCCTGTGTTAACTGAAATGATCATATTAAATAGATTGTTTTATCCATTATACAGACAAACAATATCCTGTGGTTTCCGTCTAAAGGTGTTTGTGTCAAAACCGGTATTTATTGTGTCCACTGATCTGAGAACACAGAATGTCAGACAGCATACTGTAAAAATGTACATCTTTTTTTGAAGTTATTTAATTGTTCACTTCTCTGTCAGTCTGTCATTAGTATTACGCATAATTTAAAATTGTCTCATTCAGTTCAAGCCTATACTTATTGTGCTCTGAATATGAAAATATCTACAGGTCAATGATTTACTATCCCTTCTCAGAGCAAAACAGCCTGTGTGTGTGTGTGTGTGTGTGTGTGTGTGTGTGTGTGTGTGTGTGTGTGTGTGTGTGTGTGTGTGTGTGTGTGTGTGTGTGTGTGTGTGTGTGTGTGTGTGTGTGTGTGTGTGTGTGTGTGTGTGTGTGTGTGTGTGTGTGTGTGTGTGTGTGTGTTATTTACAAATGAACTATTGATTTGATTATGCAGAATCCATGCAGTACATGTCTTTATCTATCTTTATCAATACCTACACAGTGTGTTTTCTTCTCTTGTGTTTTCAGTATTTGTGGGGATTTTCATGCAGATGGGTGGGGGGTAGGGGGCTACTGAAAATTGTTAGTACTCAAAAGTAAACTAGAACTAGAACAAACACTGTGTCCTGACATCCTGTCCCAGAACCCCCCCCCCCCCCCCACACACACACACACACACTGTCCATCAGATAACAGATACTCCACCGTCCTGCTGTGTCAAGGATCTGGACTGAGAGACAGACAGAGAGACAGAGAGAGAGAGAGGGGGTGGGCTGGGGTTGCTCTCAGTCAAAATCCTCTCATTTCCATATTTGAAGTTGTGTATTTTGGATAAATTAATGTCCTAGTTGATCACACCACAGTCACACTACAGCATGAACAGTAGCAAGCAGATTAAAGTTAATCTATTATGCTACCAGGTAAAATAATATAATGAAAATAAATAATGACATGCACAAAATAGAACATTGTAAGTGTTTTCAGTGTGCCTGCAGTGTGTGTGTGTGTGTGTGTGTGTGTGTGTGTGTGTGTGTGTGTGTGTGTGTGTGTGTGTGTGTGTGTGTGTGTGTGTGTGTGTGTGTGTGTGTGTGTGTGTGTGTGTGTGTTTTTATATAAATGTTTAATGAAAGAAAAGTATTAGCAAGAGCTTGTGACTGAATGATACCTATTACTACTGTATGCTAGCTACTAAAAAATGAAGTTTTTTTTTGGATAAACATACAGTGTTTACACTTGACTATATCACAGCTGTGTAACACTCTCCCCCTTTCATATGTGTCTCGAACATGAATCGCTTTGCCCCCCAAAAAACACAGTTTATATTAGACATAGCATGATGAGACAATAGGCCAAATTGATTTGGTTCCATTTGTACCCTCTCAGGAAAAAGGGGTCTAAAAGAAAAATCATTAACATGGTGAAATACATCTTGATGCTGAATCAGATGTATTTCACCATGTTAATGATTTTTTTTCAGACCTCCATTTTTAGGAAATACAGAATTGGGGGAACTTTTTCATCATGTCCACCTATCTAAGGTATATTAATGACATATTAAAATGCTGAAAATGGGTGGTGGAGTTCCCCTTTAACAACAGCCTGGTATAAGCAACAGGGCTTTGTTTTAAGACTAAATCCACTCCCCCACATCTGAAGTTCTGAACATGCATCCCTATTCTGGGCATGTAATTAGCTGTGAACGTGTAAGGCTAATTAGTGCCTTAAAGACTAAAGTGTTGTACAGTATCCTATATGTCCATAAGGGTGTCAGTAGCAGCCCAGTGTGAAGTGTGACATTTTCTGGCTCAGTCTAACATGCTGTTTGTGCATTCTATCACAAGCTTGTTTTAACTATACCATTAGGTGCATATAGCAGATCTACAAGATCACTTGTGTGTGCGTGTGTGTGACTATGCATAGACAGGTCTATAATGTGTAAATTCTTACCTTTTTCCTGCTGCTGCAAACAGCAGAGCCAACGCAGACGGCTGTCACAGAGAGAAGTGACACTACATGGAAACGTTTAGGAACCTGCAGTCTGGTTTAAAATCCTTCACTATAGCACCACCTAGAGGCCATGCTGACACCCTGCACACTGTATCCTAACACTCCAGCCAATAGACCTATCGTTTACTTTAGTACTATGCTGTTCTTTTTATTTTATTTACATTAAAATAAGGACAGACGGACGGAGGGAGGGGTCCCACGGAGTAGTGGGACTTTGAGAATTGGGGCGGACGCCATAAGACACCCAGACATGCACATTCATTTGCGTGTGTGATGATGCTCACAAGAGATTTGTGTTTTATTTAGCCTATCTGTGTCTGGCGAGAGCCATAGAGTATAGACAGAGTTACGACAACTCCGTCCACTTCATGGGGCCAGACAGTCCAATGGCAGCTCTTCTACCTTGACTTGAGGGGACAAGTCCTGGACCTGAACTAGGCAGAAATGCATTGGACCTAGCTCCGACGGACCCCCACTCTTGCTCCTTCCGTCCCTCCCTCCGCTCCGAGATGGGGTTCCGTTGCATTACCCGGTTAATTCTTCTGGGCGAGGCGCCCGGTCGGTACAAATGCAAGTCGCATGTACTCACCTTAGGTCCTGTGGAACAACCAACGCGCTTGTCCGGGGCTCTCTGGGGTTTATGTTTTTTCGGCCGCATAAAATCCAACCGATGATGTCGGGAAAGTGTTTTAATCCGCCAATTCTGTCACAAATTTAGGTGGTTTTTGCAATGCCGCCATGTTTAATATGACGTCATCGTCAATATCAACATTAGCCACATTACTACCCCCTCTGGCCAAAATGTGTAACAAAACATTGCAAAAACCACCTAAATTTGTGACAGAATTGGCGGATTAAAACACTTTCCCGACATCATCGGTTGGATTTTATGCGGCCGAAAAAACATAAACCCCAGAGAGCCCCGGACAAGCGCGTTGGTTGTTCCACAGGACCTAAGGTGAGTACATGCGACTTGCATTTGTACCGACCGGGCGCCTCGCCCAGAAGAATTAACCGGGTAATGCAACGGAACCCCATCTCGGAGCGGAGGGAGGGACGGAAGGAGCAAGAGTGGGGGTCCGTCGGAGCTACATTGGACCCAGTCAACAGCCCAGCGTTAAAGATCTTACATCGCTTTGTTTCAGATTGCTTTAATAGTAGGCTACAGCATAAACATTATTGTGCAGTAACATTGTTAATGTTATTACTTGACGTGTTGAGAACGTGCATAAAATAGCTCTTATTCGCGTCGCCCTCGTTGAAAACAATGGATTTCCAACTCCAGTTTGTCCCTATTCGGGCTGCATGAACAGCAGTTCGAGCGCTCAGTTTCTGGCCCCTCAATGTCGCAACACTTCTACTAGATGGTTCTGTGTCTCTGTGTCTGGCCAGCGTGTAGTGTCTACTGCGCATGCGCCATCGTTTCCCTCCATACTCAAGTCATACTGAGGAAACAAATGATGGGGACCGCCTTCTATTTAGACATCCCGCTATTCCGACATTGATTTGTAATTGTCTGAATAGCGGGACGTTTCTAAAAAATATAAAGTACCGCTATTTAGACACGGGAGACGTCCCGCTATTTAGACAAGGGAGACGTCCCGCTATTCAGACAGTGGGGGGGGGGGGGGGGTGCACGGCCATTCACAACTCGGCCAAAAATGCGCTCCAACCCCGCCCCCCCCCACGGAATATACAGCACAGATTGCAGATTGGAATATATGGACAGACCCTCCATGCTCCCCCAATTTACTTCCCAGTGTCGAGCGCTCTCTCTCTCTCTCTCTCTCTCTCTCTCTCTCTCTCTCTCTCTCTCTCTCTCTCTCTCTCTCTCTCTCTCTCTCTCTCTCTCTCTCTCTCTCTCTCTCTCTCTCTCGCACGCACGCACGCAGGCACGCACGCACGCACGCACGTTCGTGTGTGTGTTATAGGCTACTATATTTGTAGGCTACTACTATTTGTATGTATGTATGCTGATCACCAGCGACAGCGTCATGTCGCCAACCCGCGGCTCTCTCTTTGGCTATAGTTTCATGCGGGGCACTTCCATAAAAAAAGAAAGAAAACATTGGTGGATTTGTGCGCCGCTGTTCTACCGTCTACAGCGCATGTATATGTGTTTGTCCACGTATGTCGTGCATGTTGGGACAGCAGAGTAGATACTTTTCTCGGTGGTTCATTTTAATAAGGCAGTTCACTTCTCACTGTTGCCTGCCTGCCTGCCTGCCTGCCTGTTTGTCTGTTCTCTGTCTGCCTGTTTGTCTGCCTGCCTGCCTGCCTGCCTGCCTGCCTGCCTGTTCTCTGTCTGCCTGTTTGTCTGTTCTCTGTCTGCCTGTTTGTCTGCCTGTCTACCTGCTTGCCTGTCTGTCTGCTATTATAGTTAATCAAATTTGGAAGAGCTTCCCATGATTGTTGTCTGCTGTGATTGAACAGTAATGACCTAATTCCCTAAACATACAACTTGAAACTGGCTGTTTGTGGTACGACTGCACTGGCAGTGTTTGTCTTTTGTAAAGTCACACACATAAGTGTGTGTGTGTGTGGGGGGGGGGGTCTCTTAACAAAAACAAAATCAACAAAATCACTCTTTTAATAATAATAATGCAAAACAAAAATCGCCCTTGGAACAATTAGAAAAACACAAATTTAAGAACAATAAGAACAAGAACAATAGGCCTAATATAGCTGCAAGCAGTAATAAGACGGGACCAAGCAAGCAGCAATAAGGAGTCAGAACAATATGCACAAGCCATAGAAACATCACAACATTTTGTTTCGAAGTCAGACTGCCACTCTACTGACTGAACTATCCAGACTGAATAATTTCCTTCATTGTTGTTAACAGTATGGCAGTGTGACAAGCACAAATAAGCCATATGTAACCCAGGTTAAAACTCAATGTAATGGTAATGTTGGTTATAATAGCAGGCAGACAGACAGGCAGGCAGACAAACAGGCAGACAGACAGACAGGCAGGCAGGCAGTGTTCCACCAATCTTTTCTTTTTTTTTTTTACACCTCTTTTTTTTTACACCTATGCAGTCAACTTTGAATCGGTCTGCGGCCCTTAAGAGCCACATGAAACCAGCCAAAGAGCCGCATGTGGGTTGCGAGCCATGGGTTAGCCACCCCTGCCCTAGAAGGAGGAAGAGAGGGAGGCCCTAGACAGGAGAGGAGCGATTTTTCAGTTAAAGCAGCGGGGGTGGGAAGGAGCGCCTGTTTTATCTGCCGGCTACTACTAGTAGGGCGGGGCGAAGCATAATTTTACTGAGGTTATGTTTAGGGTTAGTTACCGCATAAAGCACCGTCTAACTCTAACCCTAACCTAATTTTAAAAACTTAATACAACATTTCCACAGGGTTTAAACCACTATGAAAGATAATTAAGATTATTTATCTCAGACCTAGATAGACTCCTTCAACAAAGATGGCGAATGCAAACATTCTCTGTATTGTACTCCTACATAATGTTGTAAGAGAAAAAACATTGAAGTCTTTTACCACAAATCTAACCCCAACCTAAACTTCACCCTAAACTTAACCTCAGTAAACATATGCCTAAACCTAACCTAACGCTATAGCTAAGCGGAAACTTGATGCGATAGTTTAGTTGGTGATAGAAGCATGACATTTGGCACAGATGATATTCATATGATCCTAAACAATAATCAGCCTCGGGCCACACAGAATTCCAAGATGGCAGCCCCCAAAATCCAAGATGTCTGTCCAAAAATGTTTTTTTCCTTCATAACTCGAAATGCAAAGATTTTAAATTTATTTTATTTTAAATGTATTGAACGTTAATATAAAGTCGGGCATTACGGACATTTTGATCCCAAGTACATGTCTGTATGTACTACGGTTCTTAAGTTACAACATATACATAGTGATGAGGCACCATAAGTGTAACATTTTGGCACATTTCACTCTTTAACTCAAAGATCGCTTCATCACCATATCTTCTATTTTCAGGAAATGGACCTACATGTATCTGCTATCATAAACCTTTTCAAGTTTTTCAATTGATGAAACGGGTCGGGAGTTATTAAACCGATCGTGAAGGGCTGTTTCAGTGCTAAATTTGCTGCGTAACATAAGCCACCCAGAAATGTCTGTCTGTGCATCTGTCCTTCACAATAAGTGTATATGTGAAGCGGACGCACCAAGTGTAGCATGTGTCATAGTATAATGGTATAATATGCTAATAGGCGTAATTGTGTAATGTATGCAATTGCAATAGTGAAATAGGGCTAATAGTGTAATAGTGTAATGTATGCAACAGCGGTATACATGTGTAAAAGTGTCATAGTGTAATAGGGTCATGGGGTAATATGTGTAATAGCGTCGTAGTGTAACTAGTGCAATATGGTAATATGTATAATAGTGTCATAGTGTAACATGTTTAATAGTGTTATAGTGTAACATGTGTAATAGCGTAATATGTGTAATAGTGTAATAGGGTAATATGTGTAATAGTGTCATAGTGTAACATGTGTAATAGCGTAGTATGCTGATTTTGTAATAGGCTAATACGTGTAATAGTGTAATATATGTGCATTAGGGTAAGAGTGTGATATATGCAACAGTGGTATAGTGTAATTGCCATATTACACTATTGCACATACATTATACTATTACACATATTAGCCTATTGCACTTATTACACATAATACACAACAGCATTATTACCCTATTACACTATACCACCATTGCATATATTGCAAGATTACACTAATTAACATATATAACACTATTACACCTATTAGCATATTGCAATTATTACAAATATTACACTATTACACATATTACCCTATTACACATGTTACACTATGACACTATTACACATATTACCCTATTACACTATTACACATATTACCCTATGACACTATGAGACTATAATACATTACCCTATTACACTTTTACACATGTTACACTATGGCACATTTACACATATTACCCTATGACACATGTTACACTATGACACTATTACACATATTAAGAAATTACACTATGAGACTATAACACATATTACCCTATTACACTATTACACATATTACCCTGTTACACTATTACAAATATTACCCTATTACAGTATACCACTATTACATATATTACACTATTAGCCCTATTACACTATTACACATATTAGCATATTATACCATTATACTATGACACATGCTACACTTGGTGTGTACGCGTCACATATACACTTATTGTGAAGGACAGATGTACAGACAGAAATTTCTGGGTGGCTTATGTTCGCAAAATATACACAGCAAATTTAGCACTGAAACAGCCCTTCACGATCGGTTTAATAACTCCCGACCCGTTTCATTAATTGAAAAACTTGAGGTTGTTTATGATAGCAGATACATGTAAGGCTATTACCTGAAAATAGAAGATATGGTGAGTTAAATAGTGAAACGTGCCAAAATGTTACACTTATGGTGCCTCATCACTACGTATATGTTGTAACTCAAGAACCATAGTACATACAGACATGTACTTGAGATCAAAATGTCTGTAATGCCCGACCCCATATTAACGTTCAATACATTTCGAGTTATGACGGAAAAAACACATTTTTGGACGGACATCTTGGATTTTGGAGGCTGCCATCTTGGAATTTTGCAGGGCATGCAGTACTATTAGAAATTGCAGAGTGTGTGTGCCAATTTTCATGCCTGTATCACCATTTGATTGACTTCATTTGTAACAAGAATCAATGTTACAAATGTCTTGCTCTCCTCAATCTGTGAAAGTACCTATATGCTGTATCTCACGAACCGTAGGAGATACAGACACGTACTTGGTACGTGCCAACTTTGTATTAACTTTCAATACATCTATGGGGCATAAAATCAATGCATTTCAAGTTATGAAGGAAAAACCACATTTCTGGGCAGACATCTTGGATTTTGGCTGCCGCCATCTTGGAATTCTGCGTGGCCCGAGGTTGATTATTGTTTAGGGTCATATGAAGATCATCTGTGCCAAATGTCATGCTTCTATCACCAAATGAACTATCATGCATTAAAAACACCATTTTTCCGCCTAGCTACTAACCATAACCTTAGTAAAACTTCCTTTGCCCCGCCCTACTAGTATTAGCTGGCAGATAAAACAAACGCTCCTTCCCAACCCCGCTGCTTTATTTCGGGTGGCAACTGAAAAATCGCAGGAGAGGAGGGGGTCGGTCTGTCGGTCAACATGCTAATACCACTGCCAATGCCCAATGCTAACATGCTAACATTTCATGCTAACACGTTAACATGCTAATGCTAGCAGGCTATCATGCTGCTGCTAGCTAACATGCTAATGGTAGCATGATAAGACGCTAACATGTGAATGATAGCATGATAATGTTAAAATGGTAACATGCTAATATGTTACTGTTAGCATTAGCATTGGTACATGCTAACATGCTAATTGGTACATTGGTACATGCTAATGCTAACATGCTAACAATAGCATGATAATGCTAATATGCTAATGATAGCATGCTAATGTTAACATGCTAATGCTAGTATTAGTATTGGTACATACTAACATGCTAATGCTAACATGCTAATGCTAGCATTACCATTGATACATGCTAATGCTAACATGTTAATGATAGCATGATTATGTTAAGAAGCTAACACGCTACATACATGCTAACATGCTAATGCTAACTTGCTAATGCTGGCATGCTAAAGATACTAACACGCTGGATACATACAGCATGTTAGCATTAGCATGTTAGCATGTTAACATTAGCATGTTAGCATTAGCATGTTAGCATTAGCATGTTAGCATTAGCATGTTAGTATGTTAGCATTAGCATGTTGCTAGCATTAGCATTGGTACATGCTAACATGCTAACGCTAGCATTAGCATTGACACATGCTAACATGCTAATGCTAACAATTAGAATGTCTAAATAGGGGTATGTCTAAATAGGGGTATGTCTGAGTGGGGGTATGTCTAAATAGGGGGATGTCTGAATAGGGGGATGTCTAAATACCAGCATGTAACCACAAATGATACTCCTGTTTCGCTGTTTCCATCACTTTAACAACTTTCTCCTGTTTACAGGTGGGTAATGTGTTACAAACCACACTGTTTCCATCATTTTAACAACTTTCTCCTGTTTACAGGTGGGTAATGTGTTACAAACCACACTGTTTCCATCATTTTAACAACTTTCTCCTGTTTACAGGTGGTAAACCACACTGTTTCCATCATTTTAACAACTTTCTCCTGTTTACAGGAGGGTAATATGTTACAAACCACACAGAAATGGTTACTGTTTATGTCTGCACGTTTTGAGAGTATTTGTATGGGCATTGTGTGCAGTCATTTAGGTCAGGGGTTTTCAACAGGTGGTTTTTGAGAGGATTCCAGGTGGTCCCCAGGCTAAATGATGGAAAGTTGGTTAACCAGATGTTAACCAACTTTGAGAGCGTAAACATGAAACCAAATAGACCCTTGCGGGTCCATGTTTACACTCTCAAGAGTTAAAATATATTTAAAAAATATATTTTTATGTGTCTGTTTAGCTGCTTAGTTGTAGTATGTTTTAGTCTTAGCCGTATGGTTTAGTTGTAGCATATATATGTCCTGTCTAGTTCCTGTCTAGCTGTCTGTTTAACTTTCACTACTTGCCACTTTATAATTATACCTTGTTGTAGCTTAAGCACCTTCACCTCACTTTATGCTGTTAGTTACAGTTGCACTTTACTGCTCTAGTCTGTTGCACTACGTCTGTTTCAGAGGGTAAGGACTATACTTGGTAGTAGAGTAGTATTCACCACAGGGAATTGGTAAGAATTCACAATGAGACAAGGATGAGGTGTTGGACGTATCCACAGTCTTTGTTATAAGTTGCACAGCATAAACAGCACAGTATTGTGAGTTGGCAAGACACATTGATGTTTTTTCTGTTCATGTGTGGTTCTAAGGGGGAGATAAAACAGAAACATACTCAATAGTAATATGATACTATTAAACAAATACTCCTCCCATGACCTGATGCAATCCTAACCAACAAACACATAATACACCTATGCAGCATATTCCAAAAGAAAGCATACATGCACAAAGTCTAATAAATGAAAATGTCACCAATATCATTTCTGTATCAACTCCAAACAGTGAAATAGCATAAGTGAATCACACACTTAGTGAACAGGTTAAAGTGAATCAAACATGTAAATTAGTATAAATTTACATTAGATAAAACATAACACAAATTCTGGTGACTTACTTTGGGTCAATGACGCACACAACTTAAGGATTCATGAAGTAGTAAAATGGCATTAGGATCAGAGAAACTACACAGCTTAAACTGTGTTTTTAGCTTTGTTTCCCTCTCCTCTCTCTGCTGTAGACTGAGCAGGGAACAGAGGCCTAAGACACTGGGGGGTGGAGGCACCTTGACCTGAGCCAATCAGAGCAGCTCCACTCAACGATCGTCAATTGTCAATGTAGATCAGGGCAGCTGCACTCAACGATGGTCAATTGTCAGTCTAGATGAGGGCATTTTGTACAGCCGCCCCCAAATTTAGATTGTAAATTTGCTCAAACAAAAGGCCTGAATCATCCATTTCTTCTCAAGCAGTACTATCCTCTTCACCCTCGGGTATTGCAGGGAGGGTGATCATACGGGCTACTGGCCTTGTGTAGCTCCCATGCTTGGTCTTCACTTCTGCGGCTCTTATGCGTCCATCTGTTCCGGGGAGAACCGTGGTGACTTTGCCGATCATCCAGGAGGCCCTTGGCAGCTGGGGGTCCACTAGCATAACCACCTGTCCCACTGTAATGTTCTCCTTATCAGCTTGCCACTTTGAACGGGTCTGGAGGCTGGGTAGGTAATGCTTCACAAAGTGCGACCAGAAGTGATCAGTTAACACCTGACTAAACCTCCACCTACGCCGGCTGAGGATTTCTGTGTCCGGATACACGACTTGGGGCAGGGAGCCATCCGGCCGCCCCATTAGGAGAAGGTTTGGCGTAATAGGGTCGAGGTCTGCTATATCTGACGAGACATATCCCAAGGGCTTTGCATTTAGAATTCCACCCACCTCGGTGAGAACAGTCCGGAGAACTTCCTCTGAAATGGACTGAGCCCCTACTGTGGCATAGAGAGCAGACTTCACTGAACGTATTTCTCTCTCCCACACTCCTCCAAAGTGTGGTGATCCTGGAGGATTGAATCGGAAGGTTATCTTCTGTTTTGCGAGCTGTTCCTGTAGAGCGGGGCTCATGTCCCTGAAGGCCTCGTACAGCTCTCTCTCTCCTCCTCGGAAATTCGTACCCTGGTCTGATAACAACTCGAAGGGTGTCCCTCTTTGGGCTATAAACCTCCGGAGGGCCATGAGGAAAGAATCTGCATCAATACTTGAAAGGACATCGAGGTGAACACACCTGGTGGTTAAGCACTTCCATATAACCCCCCACCTTTTCTCTGTGCGCCTCCCGATTTTTACAGAAAATGGACCGAAACAGTCCACACCTGTGGAATAAAACGGTGGCTTGAACAACCGGAGGCGAGATGATGGTAAGTCAGACATCTGGGGACACTCCGGCTTGGCTCGCCATCTTCGGCATTCGGTGCATGCATGTTGGTGTTGCCGAATTGCCTCTCTTCCTCGCAAAATCCAGAATTTCCTGCGAATTTCTGCAAACACTCTCTCAGGACCTGGGTGTCGTAACTGCGTATCATAGTCTTGTATGAGGAGCTTTGTCGCAGGGTGGCTTGGGTCTAAAACGATGGGATGCATGGAGTCTGGCTCAATTGGTGCGCGTCGCAGGCGACCACCTACACGAATGAGCTCATTTGTATGGTCCATTTCGGGTGAAAGAGTAAGCAGGCGGCTGCTAGGGGATACTGGTTTCCCTGTCTTCAGGTTTTTGAAGTCATCTTGGAAGCTATCAAGCTGTGCTTTCCTCAATATGGACCTTTCAGCATCCAAGTAATCTTCTGCACTGGGTTTGTCCTTAGAATGTGCCGCCCCATGAAGAGACTGTACTGTTGCCTCAAGCAACTCTTTGAAGCTGCTGAATTGACTTTCGTCCGGTACAGATGGGGTATCGATCACCGCTGTCATACCACAGAAAGCGATTTTTCGGAGCTCTGTGACATCCTCTGGTGTCGCATCCCTCCAGGTCCCAGGCCATTCTTCGGCTGGCTTTAACAGGAATGGAGGTCCCTGGCTCCATCGGTTTGGCTTTGCTAGTTCTGCCAATGACTTGCCCCTGGTAAGGTCGTCCGCAGGATTTTGGGCAGAATGAATGTATCGCCAGGACTGTCGCTCCGTCAGGTCTTGAATTTCGGCCACCCTAGTGCCCACAAACACTTTAAAGCGACAGGAATCTGACTGCAGCCATGTCAATACAGTCGTTGAGTCAGACCAGAGGATGGTCTCCTTGATGTCCAATGTGAGCTCTGTAGCAAGCAGCTTTGCAAGCTGTGCCCCAGTGAGGGCTGCGCATAATTCCAGCCTTGGTATGGAAAGCTGCTTCTTCGGAGCTACCCGTGAACGGGCCATGAGGAATGCAAGCTGTACCTTGCCTGATTTGCTCACTGAACGGAGGTATGCAACGGACCCGTAGGCACGTTCAGAGGCATCACAAAATATATGGATTTCCCTGCTCACCACTGGCTCGTCTGTACCTTTGTTTGTATAGCATCTCGGCATGCATATACTGGGTAGGTCTTCAAGTTCCCTTTCCCATTCGCACCAGGTCTTGAGTGAGTCTTCAGGTAACAGTGGATCATCCCACTGCCGCTGCTTTGCCCATAGCTGTTGAACCAACACCTTCGCTCTGGTAGTGAAAGGGAGGATGTAGCCAAGGGGATCGTATTGGCTGGCCAGAACGCGATATATGTTTCTCATGGTGGGTACACCGTACTCCACAGAGCGACATTTGTAGCCAAGAGTGTCTGATGAACACTGCCAGTGGAGGCCGAGCGTGGATTCCTGAGCATCCTCTTGCTTCTGAGATAGCCAGAGCTCAATACAGTCTGACTGGGCTTCCTTTGGGAGATGCTCCACCACGGTGGTGATATTACTTGCCCACTGACGGATTTCAAATCCTCCACTTGCAAGTAGTTCCCTCAACCTGTCGACCAGTTGTTTGGCGTCTTCGGTGAAGTCAGGCTCTGGAGACAATTGTCAACGTAGAAGGATCTTTCAATAGTTCTTCGAACCAGTTCCCCGGCCTCGCTGCCTTCCACCACGTGTTTCTGCAGCGCGAATGTAGCGCAGCACGGGCTGCAGGTGGTTCCAAATGGAAGTACTTGCCATTCAAAGATATCAACAGGTTGGTCTCTTTGCAGGTCGCGCCAGACAAAGCGGAGAAGAGGTTTGTCTTCAGGTGAGAGACGCACCTGGTGAAACATCCCCTTTATGTCACCACTGATGGCGACAAGGTGCTCACGGAATCTGAGTAGTACTCCCAGGAGTGAAGGACTCAGCGTAGGTCCAGGGAGAAGACAATCGTTCAGGTTTATCCCTTTGTACTGGAAGGGTTATGGCTTTGACGTCGTGGTCGGACCACCTCCTGATGGGCTTCATTGCTTTGATGCATCCTGTCACTGTAGAAAATACAAGTATCCGGCTCGATAGGACCAAATGTTTCAGAGGGTAAGGACTGTATACTTGGTAGTAGAGTAGTATTCACCACAGGGAATTGGTAAGAATTCACAATGAGACAAGGATGAGGTGTTGGACGTATCCACAGTCTTTGTTATAAGTTGCACAGCATAAACAGCACAGTATTGTGAGTTGGCAAGACACATTGATGTTTTTTCTGTTCATGTGTGGTTCTAAGGGGGAGATAAAACAGAAACATACTCAATAGTAATATGATACTATTAAACAAATACTCCTCCCATGACCTGATGCAATCCTAACCAAAAAACACATAATACACCTATGCAGCATATTCCAAAAGAAAGCATACATGCACAAAGTCTAATAAATGAAAATGTCACCAATATCATTTCTGTATCAACTCCAAACACAGTGAAATAGCATAAGTGAATCACACACTTAGTGAACAGGTTAAAGTGAATCAAACATGTAAATTAGTATAAATTTACATTAGATAAAACATAACACAAATTCTGGTGACTTACTTTGGGTCAATGACGCACACAACTTAAGGATTCATGAAGTAGTAAAATGGCATTAGGATCAGAGAAACTACACAGCTTAAACTGTGTTTTTAGCTTTGTTTCCCTCTCCTCTCTCTGCTGTAGACTGAGCAGGGAACAGAGGCCTAAGACACTGGGGGGTGGAGGCACCTTGACCTGAGCCAATCAGAGCAGCTCCACTCAACGATCGTCAATTGTCAATGTAGATCAGGGCAGCTGCACTCAACGATGGTCAATTGTCAGTCTAGATGAGGGCATTTTGTACTACGTCACTTACTGGTTCTTGTATTGTTTGTTTTTTGTCCTTTTTCTTATTGCACTGTCTATTGTCTTATTGCACTGGGGAACAATGGAAACGTTATTTCATCCCTGTATAATTATGTCCTGACATACACTGGAGTGACAAATAAAGAACCTTGAACCTTGAAATATTCATCATGTGAATTAGCCCCAAGTCTACACAACTGGAGAATGAAGCAGATTAATGGTCATTTTGATCTGTATGTTTGACTGTTTTGTTTTCTCCCAAATCCAGTCTGGAATTGTGGACAAAAGCAAAAATTAATCTTTAGTGTTGGGGTCTGTGGAGCTAAAATGTCCTCAAATGGTGGTCCTCCGTGGCTCATATTCTGAATAAACAGTGGGCCCTGGCATTAAAAAGGTTAGAAACCCCTAATTTAGGTGCAAAACGAGAAAGTTCCTCATTGTTTTTCTATGTGAACCATAAGATGGCGCCAGTCACGTTCCTTCAGTTGTTACAGTAGTCTAGTGTCTCTGAGTCTCACACTTCACGTTTTGGTTTGGTTTTTACTTTTCATTGATAAAATGGCTGGCTCCGTTTATTATTTAGTTTTAAACCACTATTAAGTGAACAGTGTTAAAACGGTTTTGGGGGAGTGGTTTTATACCATACCTATGTAAATTGGGTGATATAGTACCTGTTGCTGATTTGTATTGAATCCTACAGCACTTTTCAGCACTTTGATATAAAATGCACCTTAAAAGTCCAAAACGGCTTTAAAGGAGTAGTAGCCTACAGACAAGACAATGGTTTATTGTATTTTGTTTTGATTTTGGATGTAAATATGGATGTTATATCAACAAAAGAAAAGAAAATGTGAACATGAATGTAAATAATGTCAAAACAAAACAGTACTGCTTATTGCTAAATAAAATGCAGTATTATTAATATGCTGGCTAAACACAAACAAAAATGTTACCGCTCAGGGAATTTATTGTTATTGTGTAATGGTACGTACACACACACAAACACACACACACACACACACACACACACACACACACACACACACACACACACACACACACACACACACACACACACACACACACACACACAAGGAAAGGTTTTTAATCTGGTTATTAAATCACATTTTCTCATTTTCATTCAGGTGTACGTTTTTGGAGGTGTTTACATGACCAATATTGAATAGCATTTTTTTTTTTTTTTTTTTTTTTTTTCAAATTAAAAGTGGATTCATGTCCTCATGTAAAGGTATCCAGTGAACCAGTGTGTTAACTTTTTTTTTTTTTTTTTTTTTTTTTTTTTTTTTAACGGTGAAACGTCTGCTGTCTCTTTCCTTCCCAGTAACATGGAGTTCCTCCTGGAGGAGTTTGCCGACCTCACCGAGGAGGACCAGATCGAGAAGCTCCATCACAACACCTGCCCTCCAACACGGAGCTCATCGTTCCAGTGGAGCTCAGCCCCATGTAGAAGTGAGTGGACCAGATCAATGATTGTTTCGTTGATTGTCTTTTAAAATTGCCTGGTGAAACCTTTCCACTCTCGTGAATTCACATCATTGCACATCTTCCAACAGACAAACCTGGTCTAATCCCAGAAGTGCTGGCTGGGCGTTTTGTGGCAGAGACTTTGTAGCTTTTGAGCTGCAAGAGGCATCTGGCTGTGCTCAGGGCTCTGTTATTGACAGGCAAAAAAAATCTATCCAGCTTTCGGAGGCCAGGCTAGCTCTAGCCTTGATCTCCAGGCTTACATCTGTGCTACGAAATAAAAGCCTTAAGAGCGCAAAAGTGAAACCAAATAGACCCTTGCAGGTCCATTTGGTTTCTTGTTTACACTCTCAAGAGTTATATTAACCATATAAAATTGCAGCACCACTTCTTTAAGAAGTCAATTAGAGAATGTAGAAGAATGGTCATTTTAATCTCTATATGTTTGCCTGTTTTGTTTGCGAAAATGCATCGGGAATTGTGGACAAAAAACAAAAGAAATCTTTTGTTTTGGGTCTGTGTGGTGAAAATGTTGTCAAATGGTGGTCCTCCGTGGCTCAAATGTTGAATAAATGGTGGGCCCTGGGATCAAAAAGGTTGCAAACCACTGGGTTAAATGGTAGATGACACCAGAAGCCCTGCGCTGCTCTCTTGTTCGAGTACTACAGGTTCATTCTGACCAGGATCTTTGAGGCTCTGAACGCCAGAGGAGGAGGCAACCAGGTGTTGCTGATAAACACCGTCATGGAACCTGAAAAAGTGCAGCAACCAGCCCTACAGTACCTCTTCCCCGGGGCCACGGTACGACACACACTCTACACCAGGGGTTTTCAACCTTTTTGATTCCAGGGACCACCCATTGAATTACATTTTCACACCAAAGACCTAAACTTAAAGAATTATTTTGATTTTGTCCACAATTCCAGGCTGTATTTTGCCAACAAAACAGTGTAAACTTCTGAATTAAGTGGTGCTAATTCAGATTATGAATATTTTAACTCTTGAGAGTGTAAAAATTAAACCAAATGGACCCTTGCGGGTCTCAAGAGTTACATCTGGTTAACCAACTTTTCATCATTTAGCCTGGGGACCACCTGGAATCATCTCAGGGACCACTGGTGGTCCCCAGACCACTGCTCTACACAACATGTCTTCAAGGTGCACTGAAATGAAAGTCTGTGGATGTCATATGGGCAGTTGGGCATTACTTAACAATTCCTATTTTTGTACTTTCAAATCCGTAAAAGTCAAAATGTACTTACCTTATTGTCCCAAATATAAGATGATCTTGGTTATAAGACGACCCCAATTTTCCTAGAATCATTTGTGTAAAACAGTGTTGCCAACTGCCCAAAATCCAAAATGCACTAGTGGCACTTCCAAAATGCACTAGAATGCGCTAGAGCAGTGGGTTTTCAACCATTTTCCTACCAGGCCCACTATTTATTCTGCATTTTAGTCACAGAGGACTGCATTACTTGCATTACTTGCAATTTGACAAATTGGGTATTTAATAGGTTCATTCATTTGGTCTTTCAATAGTTAATTGATTATAATTGGGATACTCTCCTGTTTTATATATATTTATTACAATGGTTGTGAACATTATTTTGAATTTGATAATTGATGTACATAGTTTCTTTCAAGTCCTTATCCAGGCTATTCCATAGCCGGACCCCTCTCACGGATAAACATTTATCTTTATGTTCCTCTCAAAAATATTCACAATATTCAAATATTCACCAAAACCACAGCAGTACTCCCACAACGGGGCTCAGGCAATTAGTTAAAGGGACATTTCACTGTTTTAACAAAAAGTATATGTGTTAATGACATAGAAGTTTTAGAGCACTTTCCTGGTGGTCGTTGTGTGTAATGTATGGTTTTTGATAGTTTAGATGTCAGCAGTGTCTCTGATGTCACGGACACTACTTCCTGGACTACAGTTTCCACAGTTCTTTAGGTGTGCTACACCTCCTTGCTAGAGAGATGTATGTACTGTATCTCAGACAAGATGTAGTTTAATATGGTATAAATGGCATGGTAAAATGAACAAGGTTATCAGTAATACATTTGTAATAAAATACACAGAATATGTATTAGCAAATGTCCGCTTCTACGTCTTAGCGGTAGCTCGACCCATGATGGACTTCTTGGTGTTTCTCTCGGGTTTCAAAAGGATTATATAACACTTTGGTCCAAACAGCGCCAGCAAAATGCCAAAACTAGATGCGAGAATAGCAAACACCTCCACCACATCTGCGTATTTGCCTGGAGAGCTGATATATGCTGGGATGAAGGCTATCCACACGGCACAGAAGATCAACATGCTGAAAGTAATCAGCTTGGCTTCATTGAAGTTGTCCGGAAGATTCCTTACCATGAATGCGAGGAGGAAACTGAGGAGTGCTAGTAAGCCAATATAACCCAGTAACACTGCAAAACCAACTGTTGATCCAACACGGCACTCATAGACTATCCTTTCAGAATAGTAGTGTGTGTTTTTATGAGGAGTTGGTGAGGCAGACACAAGCCAGACTGTGCAGATTATTGCCTGGATTGAAGTAAAAACCAGAACTGTTCCTCTCTGCTGCAAGGCACCAAACCATTTCATAATGCCTGCACCACCAGGCTTGGAAGCCTTGAACACAGCCAACACCACAATAGTCTTGACCAGGATACAGGAGACACACAGCACAAAGCTGATCCCAAAAGCTGCATGCCTCAGCTGACAAGTCCAGAGTCTGGGACGGCCGATGAACAGGAGTGAGCACAAGAAACATAGTTTGAGTGAAAGCAAGAGTTGGAAGCTGAGTTCTGAGTTGTTGGCACGGACCATGGGAGTCTTTTTATGGTAGACAAAGATCCCCAGGACAATGGAACAGATAAATGTTCCTAGCAGTGAAATGGTGGTTAAGGAGATCCCCAGAGTCTCATGATAGGACAGGAACTCAATGGACTTAGGGACACAGTGGTCACGCTGATGACTGGGCCAGAAGTCCTCTGGACAACTGGTGCACTCTGTCGAGTCTGAATGAAGAGGACACGATTAAAGGGACAGACACAGATTGTTTTATAACCTGCTGAACATAGCTACAGAATGTAAACCTACCAGTCTCATTGCTGAACTCTCCCTCGGAACAAGCAATGCAGTCAAAGCAGCAGACAGGTTCTCCTTTCCTCCTGGCCACACGGGTTCCAGGAGAACAGCTCTCACTGCACACTGACCGAGGAGGCTGCAGAGGAAAGTAAAAATGACCAGTTGAAGTGTAAATTACATTCACATCATGAGCTCAATTTATCAGGGAATCTGGAATTACTGTTGCAGATTCAAAGTTCCAGAAGATCCTGTCTTCATCGATGGTGAATTCTTCATCTCCGGAGGCTGTCTTCTTCACCACGCCTACATTGTGAAGCTTTGTGGTTCCATCAGGGTGCCACGCCCAGTTCAATATATCGAAGATTGGTAAAGCATCACCGTTCTCATCAAAGTAAACACGATCACCACTAGATGTGGTGAAGTTGACCTTTTCCAGGTAATAGAGAAGCTAGAAATGATGAACAGAATAATGAAGAGTTAGTTATATACTTTTAGACATTATTAAGTGTCCTATTATGTGCTATGCTCTACACACTATTTGGGGATTTAAGAAAATTCAGATTCATTGACAATTAGTGTGAGGAGGAAGACCTCTGAATGTTGTGACCATTGCGATTTGCATAGTGAAGAGGCTAGAGGCTTCGTTGGTAACTCTACGTCACACCTGCTCAAGGACGAGGGGCTAGTGGGAGCCAGACTGATTCAGACAGACTACTAGGCAGACTGAATCTGCGAATGTATTCCCGGCTGGGTCACACCAGACTGTAAAAATGGGAACCAATGCCTCCCACTCAGCATCAAAGGGATGGATTGGGGGTCAAATCAATGATTCCTGAGTGTGGTGCATGCTGTGGCTCAACACTCCAAGAGATAAGCTGAAAGCACAGAACTAATTTCACTGCGGCAACATGAGTTACTGATCAAACAACTTTCACTTTGAACATCAGAGTAAGTTGTGTTACTGGTGGTATCAAAGAGATGTCCCTGTTCACTGTCCAGCCACAATGAGATGATGACCTTGCAGCAAAGCTCGTTGACAACAATGGATTCCCAATTGCAGTTAGGACTCGGAGGTTTCTGACCCCTCAATATCACAACTCTTCCACTATAAGGCTCTGATACAGACCAACTTCAGAGGTCAGTCTCTTCAATGTAAGACCAGAGATGAGGGCATGTCTACTTTAAGCTCTGTCAATGGTTCTGTTTTTTTTTTCTCTTTCCTTTTTTCATGTGTGAACGGTGCATAAGTCTCTCCTGCACGACTTCATTTTATGCCGTTTCGCAAATGTGTTTTAGAGGTGCAAGTAAGCAACAGCCTAAGGTTAACTGGATTAGTATCCCACCTTCCATGGCTGTATTGTCTGCAAGGTGGCACAGCTGTGCCCAGGGAAAGGCCCTCTTCCTGGCACACACTGCGACAGGTCATGGAGGGCATGGGCCAGAGCGTACACAGCCTTGTAGATATTGTACAACATCCTGAGGTCAGACACGTCCAACACACGGCTGTCTGCTGTCCCTAGGTCCTCTTGTCCACTACACAGCCTTCCACCAGCCTCCACCCACTCTGGTGGGAGGGGAGGAAATTTACACTGAAATGTGTGTTCCCAAAACTTCCTCACCTGAAAGAACACAGTGAGTTAATGAAGGTAAACACAATGAATTACATCAGTTCATTGACCTTCATTGATTATGTACATTAACGACCAGACGTTCTGCATGTGCATTGTGCACCTATTCAATAGGCTCTCAAAAACGTAAAGGAGCACCGCCATACCAGATGTAACTCTTGAGACTGTTCACGTGCGTTTGCTTGTTTTGTTTCTCAAATCCAGCCTGGTATTGTGGACAAGAGCAAAAGAAATATTTTGTTGTGGGGTCTGTGGAGCTAAAATGTCCTCAAATGGTGGTCTGTGGCTCAAACGCAGAATATGTTGTGGGTCCTGGTGTCAAAAAGGTTGTATTCAATTCATCGAGACATTAAATACAATACAGGCGTGCAAACTTGTAGCTTTTCGGCAAAAATCGCCGGTTTTATCCCAAATTGGGCACCCACGTAATTCATTCAATTCCGTTAAAAGTGTGTGTGTGTGTGTGTGTGTGTGTGTGTGTGTGTGTGTGTGTGTGTGTGCGTAAGCGTGCGCGCGTGCGTGCACGAATCAAGGACTGATCATGAGCTATGGATGGATCAGAGATATTTTTTTTAATTATATTCCAGCTTCAATAATATTGCCTTTTGGGGACTTTGGGCATCAGATCTACAAGCTCTGTAGATGTCATGCTGCAATCCATATGTGGGCCTGTGGATCAACTATTTTGATAAATTGGGGAAAAAAAATAAATTATTTTTCTTTTTCTTAAATGTTCAAACCCTGTGCCATGAACAAAGCTTTGAAGGTGACTTTTTGGAGGGTCGTATTCTATGGTTTACTTGAAAGAGAAAATAAGTTTTTCAAATGCATGTTTTATTATTTTATTATTATTATTACTAAACATCGGTCCAAAACATCGGTAACATCTGTGTCGTTTTTTTTTCCCCAAAAAAATCGGTATCGGCATCGGCCCCACAAATATGGCAACGGTTGGGCTCTAAATCCTAGTGTCCTCCAACCCTTTGGTAGCCCTAAAAACCTCTATTTTTTTACTATGACAAATACTTACTATGACATCCTCTTCGTTATCAGGACGCGTGTTTAACACAAATTCCTTGTAACCTGGAATCTCTCCACGATGGATGACAAAACCCAGAGTACCTCTGAGGTACGGCTGGTAGTGAGGAGCCTGGAGAGCGGGGTCTTCCACCCAACCTGAAGTGGCAGGTAAGATCCATAGCAGACCGCTCACATTCTGCCTGACCACCTGTTTGGGAAAGAAATGAAAAGGCGTTTCGCAGTGTTGCCAACAGCCCAAATCCAAAATGCACTAGTGGCACTTCCAAAATGCACTAGAATGCGCTAGAGCAGTAGGTTTTCAACCATTTCCATACCAGGGCCAAAGACCACCATTCGATGTTTAGACTGGCAAAATGTTAAAATTAGGTAATTCTCACTCTCAAGAGTTATAATATTCATCATCTGAATTAGCCCACTTAATTGAGAAGTCTACACAATTAGAGAATGTAGAGGAATGGTCATTTTTATTTTAGGCTACTGTATGTATGTTTGCACGTTTTGCGTATAAATAAAAATTAAAATAAAGTCTGGAATTGTGGAGAAAACAAAAACAAAAGAAATTTTGGGTCTGTGCGATGGAAAATTGTCGTCAAATGGTGGTTCCGTACGGCTAAAAATTCTGAATAAATAGTGGGCCCTGGTATCAAAAAGGTTGAAAACCACTGCTTTAGAACCCTTCTAATTCTGAATTCCCAAGTTTTAACACCCTCCCAGTCGCAGGCATCGTGACACAAACCTCATCTAAGACGTTGTAAATATAGGCCGAATATCCGAACACGAAGACAACGCGAGCTGTGGACGTCTTCATCGCGGCGACGATCCTCCGGACTCTGTCCAGGTCATTGTAGAATGGCAGAGCCTCTGAATAAGCCACACAACCCAGGCCAGACCGGTCCAGGCCAGAATGGAATAAGCGGGCGGCGTCTCGGCCGGCGTCGTCATCGCTGAACAACAGTCCTACCCAGGTCCACTCGAACCACCTCATCGTCTGGAGCATAGCTCGCACCTGAGTGGAATAAGAATGGACTGAAATGTTGCTTAGGTTAGATCAGTGGTTTTTCAACCTTTTTCATACCAGGGCCCCGCTACTTATTCAGCATTTGAGCCACGGAGGACCACCACTTGGTCCCAAAACTAAAGATCTATTTTCGTTTTTTTCGTCCACAATTCCCTGCTAAATCATCAACGTTTCTCATCCCATGGGTAGCATTTGTTGTTATGGATTGTCACCTGGAAGACAAAACTTGGTATTGTTCTGAAGAAGGACGGGAACTGAGTCCGGTCGCTCAGACAGGAACAGCCAGCAAAGTAACTTATCTGAAAAGAAAAAAACAGAATATATAAAACAAAGCACAACATATCTGTTCTGTAATTCTGTAATAGATCACACCATATGGCCCGTAGACCATATAATGCTGACTGGCCCGCCACTTGGATAATTACAAAACATGCATTTTTTGGCTAACCTTCAGGAAAAGATAAAGTGTGAATGGTTAATTAGTTAATCAATAATGTTTAGTTGACCTGTATTTGCTTTAAGGTCAGGTTCTAATTGTACTGAGGTGAGTGACTACATATTAGCAATCAATATACCTGTAAAACACCATGTTCGATAGATGGCAGTTACTTAAAACAAATAAGAAATTACAGAAAAAGAAAAAAATAGCTGTCTGCAAGCTCACAACGCGTCACACTGTGGCCTTGTTGACTGGCTGGCTGCGTTTGAAACTTTCGTCTACTGTAATATTGTAGTATAATGATGAAATGGGGCATTAATGTAAACATTAAAAGATGGAAAATGGAGGTGCAAGATTTCTTTATATGTCTTTCAAACTGCAAAAAAAAAAAAAAGATTTAAAATATCTTTGCCAATTGAAGGGGAATTCCACCCATGTTTCCTGAGAGGGTACAAATGGTACCAAATGGACCCACTAGGGTCCATTTGGTTCACATTTGTATCCCCTCAGGAAAATTGGGTGGAAGAAAAGGTCTGAAAGAAAAATCATTAACATGGTGAAATACATCTTGATGATGTCATCAGATGTATTTCACCATGTTAATGATTTTTTCAGACCTCCATTTTGAGGAAATACAGAATTGGGGGAACTTTTTTTTTAATCTTGTCCACACAACATCTCTAAGGTATATTGATGACATATTAAAATGTTGAAATGAGTTCCCCTTTAAAATGTTGAAATGAGTTCCCCTTTAAAGCAAAAATAAATTGTCCATGGTCAGAGGCAATAAGAAACTTACCATGGGCACTCTGTATATACCTAATATTCTAGAGAGGGCGATGGAGCTTTTCGAGGTACTGGGACCCACGATTCCAAGCAGTGGAGGAGGAGAGCCGGCGCAGCTCTGATCCAGTGTGAACTGCTCCTCTCTCCCACTGATCAGGGACAACGCTGCGCCTGACGCAACTCCCAGCGTTAGACAGGTGTCATAGAAGCTGTACCCCAGAGTCACGTTGGGGAGCAGGCTGGGGCTGCTGTTGATCTCACTGACGGCAAAAGCAATCATCTGTGCCATCCTGAACACACCGACGGAAAACCTAGCAGACACAATTCCTCCGTGAAAAATGAGATGGGTCGCACAACAGGCTGCAGGAGTGATGTTATTTATTGTTTTCTGCTTACATTTCATTGTACTTTAGCAGGGAAAGCTGGTGTTATACAAAACAGTTTCGGCCGTGCCGGCCTTCTTCAGGTGTAAAGGTGTATAATTGCTGTCCCACAGAAACCATGTCATCCCATACTTATGTTTTGTCCGTTTCATACATTACTTACCTCGTTGCACAAATGCTGTTGTGCTGTTTTTGAAGGAGATATTTAAAGGTAGGGTAAGTGATTTGAAATTCATTGTGTAGTACCAGACTGGTGCACTAGGGGCGCCCAAGAGTAGCTACACTATGTGAACCTGCTGCTCCATCCTGATTGGAGGAGAATTCACCCTCCACCTGGGGAACTTTTATTAGCTCCTCTGCTAACGTGGGGGAGGGTGAAACTCCATATATGGTCTGCACACCTTATAATAGAGCATTTTATCAGAAAACAATTTTTTGGGTTGATATCTGACAAAAGTGAAATCACTTCCCCTACCTTTAAAGTGCAAATAACATGGATTCCTGAAAATGTTTTTAATACTTGATATCATATGGTCTATGTCCCTCAACTTATTTCCAATTGTTTGAGCCTCAATTAACACTGATATAACCAGTCCTTGTCATTTCTTTATGGACAGTTTAGCTGCAGTAGCATGATGTCCTGAGGCGGTGGGGACACTGATATGCAGGATATTTTATAGTAGAGTCATTATAATACTGATGATAGATAAAATCGAGCTTGTTTAAAATTCCATGTGAATGTGGGTAAATCAACAATGGTGGACATTATAAACAAAGTGGAAATACAATGTGGAACTGAAGACTGAAGATGAGGAATTATACAAAGCAAGGAGCATTGATGGCATCATTATGAGGCCAAAATCAGACAAGCTGTTCCTGAGAGAAATTTACATAAAAGCTCCTATATGATATGAAAGACTGATTGTTCAAACTAGATCATTCGTGGGCATAGAAAACACACATGGGAGCACCACACACACACACACACACACACACACACACACACACACACACACACTTGGGGACCACTCCGGGGACCACCAGTGGTCCTTGAGAGGGTTCCAGGTGGTCCCCAGGCTAAATGATGGAAAGTTGGTTAACCAGATGTAACTCTTTGAGAATGTAAAAAATGAAACCAAATGGACCCTTGCGGGTCCATTTGGTTTCATTTTCAAACTCTCAAGAGTTAAAATATTCATCATCTGGAATTAGCACTATTTAATTAAGAAGTCTACACTGTTTTATTTGCCAAAATCCCAGCCTGGAATTGTGAACAAAACCAAAATAATTCTTTACTTTTAGGTCTAAATGGGGCTAAAAATGTCATCAAATGGTAGTCCTCCGTGGCTCAAATGCTGAATAAATGGTGGTCCCTGGTGTCAAAAAGGTCAAAAAGCCCTGCTATACATCAAAACAAGGTGTGTGTTCTCTTTTGAGTCATTCCACGGAAACGGTATGATTTGGACTTTTTTTTTCCTGAAATTTTGACCGAAAGGTTTTACTTTTCTGAATAGCCCACGATATTAAGGACATCTTTAGCTATAAGAAAAACATAATTTCCCATCTCAGGAATTCAATATTTTTTAATATATCTTTTAACATGGTAATTGATAACGGAGTTGAGATTTTTGTACTAAACATAGAGACTACTCTAACTAAGTTGAGTAAGAGGAGAAGACCTGGCATGCCTGAGGTTACGGAATCACATATATTGTTGGAATAACAAACATAATCTTTTTATATCATTATTTCATGCAACAGGGTTGAGCTGTTATGATTTAGGACCACACGTGAGAGTACAAAATGCCTCTAAAACGGTGTAAACTAAGGTTTTAATTTGATTCAATCAATAAAATACAGCTAAAACGGTCAGAAGGACTGCAAATCGTACTGTTTACCGAATCTTTTGTTGTCTGTTCATGATACCTACATAATGCAGGGGTTCTCTTCCTTGGGCCGTGTGAAAGACAGCTCAGGAGACACAGAGGAGTAATGAACTGGAACCAGAACTCCCAGAAGCACATCTCCAGGCCTGTACAGCATGTTGGTATCAAACAAATGTCTCTTCTTACAAGAAGAAGAGGAGGAGGAAGACATATCAGAGAAAGAAGAGAACAACATCATCATCATCATCAAGTATGAAAACAGTTGTATGTCTAAAGCAGTCCTCATGACTGCCCTGCCTGACTCTAACAACGTCCTCCGTCTTCTCTAAAATCCATCCGTCCAGTTGTTAGGTTTTATATACAGTGCGGTGCCATCCCTTGTGCCACCTTAACCACATTACGTAATCTTAACGTAAGCACCGGTCTGGGCCTACAGGCACATACAGAGACAGGGCCAGTGTTGCCAACTGCCAAAATGCACTATAGTGGCACTTCCAAAATGCACATAGAACGCACTAGATCAGGGGTTTTCAACCTTTTTCATCCCAGGGCCCACCATTTATTCAGCATTTGAGCCACGGACCACCAATTGAGGATATTTTTAGACCCACAGACCCCCAAAACTAAAGATTTCTTTTGCTTCCGTCCATGACCATTAATCTTCTAGTTGTGTAGATTTTGGACTAATTCGCATGATGGATATTTTAACTCTTGAGAGTGTAAAAATGAAACCAAATGGACCCGCCAGGGTCCATTTGGTTTCATTTTTGCGTTCTCAAGAGTTACATTTGGCTAAACAACTTAGCTGGGGACCACCTGGAACCCTCTCAAGGACCACTGGTGGTCCCCGGACCACCTGTTGAAAACCCCTGCGCTAGATGCTTGCCTGGAAGATACAGATCAAAATGACCATTAATCTTCTACATTCTCTAGTTGTGTAGAGACTAAGTTGGGCTAATTCACATGATGAATATTTTAACTCTTGAGGGCGTAAAAATGAAACCAAATGGACCCGCAAGGGTCCATTTGGTTTCATTTTTACGCTCTCAAGAGTCACATCTGGTTAAAGGTAGGGGAAGTGATTTCACTTTTGTCAGATATCACCCAAAAAAAAAAATCTGTTAAAATGCTCTATTATAAGGTGTGGAAACCATATATGGAGTTTCCCCCTCCCCCACGTTAGCAGAGGAGCTAATAAAAGTTCCCCAGGTGGTGGCGAATTCTCCTCCAATCAGGATCGAGCAGCAGGTTCACATAGTGTAGCTACTGTTGGGAGCCCCTAGTGCACCAGGCTGGTACTACACCATGAATTTCAAATCACTTACCCTACCTGGTTAACCAACTGTCCATCATTTAGCCTGGGGACCACTGGTTGAAAACCACTATCATGGGAGGAAAATCGGTGAAAAATGAGGGTTTTTATCTCTGCCGCCTGTCAATCAATTTTGCCCCAACTCACCAGTAAAAAAAAGCAATAGATATTCCGCCAGGAGTTTTTCACTAATTTTGGTGCTAGGGGGGTGTGTGAAAAAAAGATGAATATAGTGACAAATGCGCAAGTTGGCAACACTGGACAGGGCCTAACAATTTACAATTCAGGCATTTAGCAGGCGCTCTTAATCGAGAGCAAACACAGACGGCTCAGATGGCTCGAACACATGGGGCGGATCTAGCCATGGGCATGGGGGGGCGGCAATGCCCCCCTAAATGCCCAGTCTGCCCCACCAAACACGATGGCATGCAAAACAACCCGAGGTATTTAAAATTAAAGTCCTTATATTTAAAATCATCTGAAACACTACTACTGATACTAACTAACTGCAGCTGTGTCACCACTAAACCATCAGCATTTCATCATTGAAAACAGAAAACTCTCTGAGTCAGACCTTTAGCTTTATGCATGCTGGCGTGTCTGTTGCAACTTCAACAACAACTGATGTTATTGTTGATGCTTTACTTGGCTAATAAAAGTCCTGTAACTGAAAATGGTATGGGGCCGGCTTCATCGCCTGTGGCACGAAGCTGCCCCCATACCATTTTCTCCTGCCCCCCCAATTGGGAAATTTTACATCCGCCCCTGCTTGGACATGTCCTTCGGATCGATCAGAACAGCATTTCTAAAGTAGCCTTAAGAAGGACATTAACCAAAAAAATCCATACGTGGATGCATCGATTTGCATAACACGATTCCCACCAGCCCCGAGACGAAAAGTTTTTTTTTTTTTCTTCCTCCTTGGGAAAGGAGGAAGGGGGGAAATTAAACATTTACCTCTGTTTACCCCCCTTTTTTCTTGGTCTATGTGTGCAGCGTGTGTGTATGGAATTCAACTACAGTTGAATTCCATACACACACGCTATTGCCTTTTGATCTCTGCTTTTGATCTCTCCGTATAGTACGTATAGTTTGATTTATTAATATTTATTTATTTTTGATTATTTGTTTATTTAGACAGGGCAGCACCAAATGGACCCAGTGGTCAGCTGTACACACACACTAACTCTCAGGTGGTCACTCTCCTGATTATCACTGAAGTGTGAGAGAAAACAAGAGTAGAGCCCAAGGCAGTTGTGTCCCAAATGACAGTACCTTAGTTAGTTCAGTGATGTCGTCTCCCAGGCAATAATTGCATCCAATGATGTTATTTAATCAGCCCAGACCTTAGAGCTAAATTAAATGACACGGGATGGAAACATAACAATAACACTAATTAAACACCACATGGTTAAATGCCTTTCCAAGTTATCTGATGTAATTGTTTATTGTTTATTTCACAAGACTGCCAATGGCGAAAGTTTAACGCCTTTACATGTCCGATTTCTGAAGGATCTGACATGAAGAGTGTAATCATTATACTCTACAAAAGCCAAAAGCTACCTTTTTCATCAAAATGAATTTTAAATGTATAATATGTATTATGACCGGCACACCGACTGTCACATAACCCACTCCCTGAATGTTTTCTAGGTTTAGGAAAACGGTGGTGATGGGAGTATAACTCGTTGTTTGTGGAATTCAGAAAAGGTTTGAAAACCAATAACCCTTCACTCATGGGGAATACAATAGGGGTGTAGCCGCTTATGGATGTCAGTACAATGGCCTTAAACACCATGGCCTTCATTTTCGTTACCATCTTATCCTAAACCCCTTATCATTTTTTTTTTACTATTTTGAGAAAAAAAATGGAATAGTTTAACGTGGCAATCTATTGACACATTGTGAGCATGTAGACTGGCCATTTAAACTATTGAAAAAAGAAGGCAAAGTTTGTGGATTCAAATCCAATCAGACATGGACGGATGGAGAAAGGAAGTGTGCAGAAAAAACAATGGATACCAAAACTAAACACATTTACAAGGGCTTAAAGGACAATTCCACACCAAAACACATTGGGCATCAATCGACCTTGATTCCCGTGACATGATACATAATGTCCCTGATTTTTGTCACAGATGCCTCATTTTCTACATTTCACTATGTATAATGGAGCAGAGAGAAGCAATGGGAACATTACTGCCCAACACTGGTGATTAGATAGACGCAGTTCTTTGCGGTAGCAAAGCGGTCGCAACGGTTATGCAAAACGGTTGCACCGGTGACAAAACAAAACCGCCGAGACGGTTTGCAACCGTTTCGGCATACACCATTGTTGATCACCTGACCTATAGACCTGCGCAGTGACGTCACCGCCCATGTTCCAAAGCGGATTCCCCATTCATTTTTCTCATAGACTTTTCAAAAATAATTTATATAAAGACGATTACGCCGCGGACAAAGCCAACTCGGTTTGTGGCGAATCATGATGGTTGTGTTGACCTATATTTTCCATTGCCAGCATTTTTTTTTCTGGCATTTTTGGAGGTATAGTAGCTACTGCCAGTGATTTCATGTGAAAATCATGTTTAAAAAAGGCAGTTCTCGGCCCATCTCTTATTTGGGCCCCTCAGCTAGCAAGACGAAGCTAGTGATGCTAACGGCCGTTAGGGGTGTGTGTGTGTGTGTGTGTGTGTGTGTGTGTGTGTGTGTGTGTGTGTGTGTGTGTGTGTGTGTGTGTGTAAAATGAATGCTTGGAATTCAGAATCATTCAGAATCATGATAACTCTATAGTTTGGCATGTCACAAAGATTGGGGCCACAAGATGTACAGAAGTACAGCACTGTATGTATACAGTCTACAACTTCATTTCATTATTCACGTCTGATTTATCTGAATCAATTTACAGTAATTCTAGTACAACTACGGCAATCTAAAACTGATTGGACACACTAGATAAGAATACACTTGTTTATAATTGTGGCCAAGTTGTTCATTTCATTAGGTGACTTCTCTGTCTCTCTCTGTCTCTCTCTGTCTCTCTCTGTCTGTCTCTCTCTCTCTCGCTCTCACTCTTTCTCTGTCTCCGTCTCCGTCTCTGTCTCTAGGGACTTTAAGATTCAAGCTAGGCCGTGGGCAAGACAACCGGATGTGGGCGTGGTCCGTCGCCGTTGCAACAGAAGCCCAACATGGTTAAGAAAGCAGCCGACGTTGACGAGGCCACACCCTTCCCAATGATGTCACTGGTTCCCATAGTGACACGTCTATACAGCACGTGACAAAAGTGGTTTCCATGGTGACTCCTACACAGCACGTGTCAAATGTAAACAAGAAAGAAAGAAAGAAAGAAAGAAAGAAAGAAAGAAAGAAAGAAAGAAAGAAAGAAAGAAAGCTTATTGGCAAATAGGATTTGTTCCAAAGTTTTATAGGGGAGTCATATAGGATTTTTTAACTAGGGTCAATATCATTCTATGAACCATGTCTTGAATTAACAGAAAGGACGATTTAAGGAAATCCATTAATTAGGATGAAGTGAAAATTACCACACTATAATTTGGGTGCAGTGAAAAGATCTATTTTCACTTTTGGATCACAGGCAAAAAGTATATGATGGCCACTGGCCAGTAGGTGTCATTATATAAGCACATTCCATGCAAACAAACTAACAATCCATGAATCTCACTCAGCTCTCGTCCACGTTGTGACACGACGCCAAGAGCTGCGTTTTGCCGTCCTAGGAGAGGGTCGGACGGCCGCGAGGCTTATGTATCGAGCACAGAGCGATTGATTACGTCGGTCGTAGGCCTCACGTTCCCCCAATCTTAAATAGGCTTCTGTCTCTGTCTCCGTCTCTCTCTTTCTCTCTCTCTCTCTCTCTCTCTCTCTCTCTCTGACTCTCTCTCTCTCTCTCTTTCTCTCTCTCTGTCTCCGTCTCTCTCTCTCTCTCTCTGTCTCCGTCTCTCTCTCTCTGTCTCTGTCTCTGTCTCTCTCTCTCTGACTCTCTGTCTCTCTATGCCTCACACACTCTCTCTCTAGGTCTCTGCCTCTCTGTGTGTGTGACTTCATCTCTATTGCTCTGTCTCTCCGTCCGTCCGTCCGTCTCTGCCCGTCTCTCAAGGACTTGGGTGAATGGATGTGTGAACTGGTACGTTGTACATTCTCCTTTATTTCATGGTATTTCTATGGCTTTAATACAGATTTACTACTCTCCACTGCATAGATTAACACCTGTGGGTTTGCAATGTGTTTGTCGGCTGTTCTGTGAGGTTCTAACTTTGTGTGTGTATGTGTGTGTGTGTGTGTGTGTGTGTGTGTGTGTGTGTGTGTGTGTGTGTGTGTGTGTGTGTGTGTGTGTGCGGTATGTGCGTGGCGGCGTGCATGAGCCTCGCACCTTGGCAGAGAACCAAAGGCAGCGTGGTGTTTTACTGTGACTTTGACTCTTATGGACCGGGCGAGAAATAATAAACGCGCCTGCAGCTAAATTTAGCAACATATCGGTCCATCCATGTCCGTTTTAGGATGCATGAGGTCGCCGTTTTAGCCAGAGTCATCCTTTGGACGGGTGCTGTAGCCATGCATGGCTTTTTAAGATTACGTCATGTGGCAGCCAAGTCTAGTTTTTTTTTCCCCCTCAATGTTTGTTAAGATAATTTATAACGTAAATACCCAGCCAAGTTTATATGGACTTGGAGGATTTTACCATTGCATTTGTTTAGAGCAGTGGTTTTCAATCTTTTTGACACCAGGGCCCATCATTTATTCAGCATTTGAGCCACGGACCACCAATTGAGGATATTTTTAGACCCGCAGACCCCCAAAATAAAGATTTCTTTTGCTTCTGTCCATGAGCATTAATCTTCTAGTTGTGTAGACTTGGGTTAATTAAGATAATGATTTTTTTTAACTCTTAAGAGTGTGAAAATGAAACCAAATGGACCCGCAAGGGTCCATTTGAAGAATTCGAGAACCCGTCCAATCAAATGTCACAAATACATCATTCGGACAAATCACTTTTGGAGTCTTCACTTTCTCTCCTCACGTTTTGTACTTTTATCAGCCAATCAAATCGTCTGTATGCGTGGGGTGATCAGCCAGCCATGGGCGGAGGGGGAGACAAGCCGCCAGAACAGCCGCGTCCCTGGTGGGAATCGAACTCGGGACCAGGGCTGGATTTAGCCAGCCTTACTTGGGTGGGCTGGAAGAATGGCAGGGTGTATGGGCAACTCCAAAGTTTTTCATTGAAGCCGCGGACCACGATTTGATGACATTTTAGCCCCACAGACCCAAAACTAAATATTTATTTTGCTTTTGTCCACAAGTGAAATCTCTCCTGATTTGTTTAGCTAATACTATGAATATGTATGTATGTAAATATAATATGCCTTGTGATGACTGGGCCCAGTATTTAGTTCAGTGTCCATGGAGAAATGAATAGACTCCAGCATTCTTCCGGTCTCCTAATATTGTACCCGCCCCCCTCCTTCTAGAGTCGGGAAACAAAGCGAGTTTGCCCCTCTTGCCATTGGCCTCTTGGGCGACAGCACTAACCACCGTGGCACCGCGCCCACTCTCGACACTCTCTTCTACCGTAATTTCTGGACTATAAGCCGCTACTTTTTTCACATGCTTTTGACCCTGCGGCTTATACAACGGTGCGACGGTGTCATGTTCATTTTGGTCTAATTTTGATGTTTTGTTTTACATCTGAAGAAGGCCGGCACGGCCGAAACTGTCGTGTGCATCTACTGCAAAGTACAAAGAAATGTAAGCAGAAATTAATAAACTACAACTCTCCTGCAACCTGTCGTGCGACCCACCTCCCTTTTTTGATTGTTTGGATAATGCACCAGCCAACGTTGTGACGCGGTGGTAATAGTAGAATTTGTTGATGTTTTGTTTGCGAAAATCCATCCTGGAATTGTGAACAAAACCAAAAGAAATCTTTAGTTTTGGGGTCTGTGGGGTGAAGATGTTGTTAAATTGTGAAAAAGTTGAAAACCACTGCTCTAACATGAAGCACGTGACTATAAGCCTGGTGCGGCTTATAGTCAGGTGCGGCTTATACAAGGAAAAATCAGTATTTTACTCCAAATTTAGCTGGTGCGGCTTATATTCAGGTGTGGCTTATAATCCGGAAATTACGGTAATTGTCTGTTTGTTTTGTATGTTTGCCAGGCAGTGCAGCGGTTCCAGCGATGTCCGAGCGCAGCGCCCCGCGCAGCGCGCTGCGTCTGGACTGGGTCTACGGCTACCGCGGACGTCAGTGTCGGAACAACCTGTTCTACACCGCCAGCAAGGAGGTGGTCTACTTCGTAGCCGCCGTGGGCGTGGTCTACAACACCCGCGACCACACGCAGAGGTTCTACCTGGCGCACACTGATGACATCATCAGGTAGGTATAGCTATGAATGGTAAACGATGCATTCATGTGGCGCCTTTATCCAAAGCGCTTTGCATAGTGCAGTGGTTATGCAGCCAGTGGTCCGGGGACCACCAGTGGTCCCTGAGAGGATAAATAATGGATGGTTGGAAACCAAATGGACCCTTACAGATCCGTAACTCTTGAGAGCGTAAAATGAAACTAAATGGACCCTTACGGGTCCATTTGGTTTCATTTTACGCTCTCAAGAGTTAAATTATATTTGAAAATGAAGTCTGAATGACTTAATTTTCAAGAATCTACACAATAGGAAAATGTAGAATAATTGTTATTTTGACCAACGTTTTGCCAGTTTATCTCTCCTAAATTGTGCCCAAAACTTGAAAATCCTTAGTTTTGGGTCAAAGATACTAAACTCAATATCAAATAGTGGTCCGTGGCTAAAATGTGAAATAAATAGTGGGCCCTGGTATGAAAAAGGTTGAAAACCACTGGCAGAGTGCATTACATTCACCCACATTCACACACACCTACATAAAACAAAAATTGTACTTAGGACAAGCATTTAAAACCTATATTCTTTTATTGAAGGATTTTCAGGTTTTGGTCCACAATTTAGGAGATAGCTGGCAAAATGTTGGTCAAAATAACAATTCTTCCACATTTTCTAAATGTGTCTTGAAAATCGATCTAATTGATCTTGAAAAATCAAGTAATTCAGAAGAGTTACAGATCTATAAGGGTCTATTTGGTTACCAACTGTCGATCATTTAGCTGGGGACCACCTGGAATCCTCTCAGGGAACCATTGCTTTAAGTCACACTACACTAGAGATATGGACATACATTGCAGTACATTTTAACACTGTCACAATGACCATGTCTCTCTTGTTCTCTCTCTCACTCATTTCTACAACTGACACCATAAAATTTATGAATTTGTCTTTGTCTGCCTGTGTGCATGTACGCACACATGCTTTCTGTGTGTGTGTGTGTGTGCGTGTGCGCGCGTGGGTTAGTGAGTTCGTCCTGGCAAAAGATGTCGCTAGAGTCCTTAGACAACCTTCTGGTGGCTGTGTGTGTGTGTGTGTGTGTGTGTGTGTGTGTGTGTGTGTGTGTGTGTGTGTGTGTGTGTGTGTGTGTGTGTGTGTGTGTGTGTGTGTGTGTGTGTGTGTGTGTGTGTGTGTGTGTGTGTGTGTGTGTGTGTGTCCAATAAAGTAGCATTATGTCCCTTCCCAATATGGCATATTATTAATAACAGTAAACCAATGTGATATTAGCTTAGTGGTGTACTCAATTGTTTTTTACTTAAGTAGAAATACCAATCCTGCAATTTAACTACTTCCTTGCACCTACAAGTATAGATTTGACAACATGATACTTGAGTAAAAGTATAAAATTATCAGCCTAAAATCGTACTTAACACACCGCGTGCTTTCGCAGTAGATCTACGTCTCGCTTATACCATTATCAAATAAGAGTTACGATCGGTGCCATTGAAGTTGATCTAATGTGATGTACTACTACTAATACCTTAGAATTGTACAGTACTTACGGCAAAAGTACTTTTCCCACTGCAGACAGCTCTGTCTTTGCTGTAGTCGTTTAATAGATTGAGTCAGTGCTGAATTCATATCCATTAGAGAGAAGTGCTTCACAAAGCTTTTTAATTTCAACAACCCTCATAAGTCTCTCTGCAGAGTGGAGGAACGGAACCAAACGGAGCCCCGATATGGATGAAGGAATTAAGGGTCCATTTGGTTCCATTTGTACGTTCTCTTGAACTGAAGCAGGGGTAGGCAATTATTTTTGTGGAGGGCCAAGACTAAAAAATAAATAAATAAACTAACAAACAAACAGCTTTATCAATGATAAAGCTTGTGGATCATTACAACAATAGCAGAAGGGATGTAAGGGTTAAAAGGATGCCTGTCTAATAAGACAAACATCGCTTCAAACATTATACTTCAGCTCTATGGAAAAAACAGAATGCACATGCTCGTGTGACATCATCATCCTGCGACAGGAGCACTTCCTGTTGAGTGAAAGATTCTCTATTTATGAAAGAACTAAAGTATTGAAGGTGTTTTTATTATATAGAAG
>CM076974.1:49746535-49774035 GCA_039105355.1 Benthosema pterotum
GTGTGCACGTGTCGACTCTACACTAACACCGTGGTTTTCAACCAGGACCACCAGTGGTCCCTGAGAGCATTCCAAGTGGTCCCCAGGCTAAATGATGGAAAGTTGGTTAACCAGATGTACTGTAACTCACATCGCACATCATGCCACAAAGAAGTTAAGAACACAGCATACCTTCGGCTGGCACGCAACACCAAAGATTAACATTCAGTCATGAAACACAACCATGGTAATCATAACAGGTTCTGACAACTTATGTTTGTGGAAGATTCAGATAAATATTTAGAACACTTGGAACAATACTTCATGATGTCCACAGAAACAACCATTTTTATGCAACAACATTATTTATCACCATTTTTCTGTAGGCTACGCCCTGCTTTGCCACAACTGATTTATCATTTCCCATGTTACAATATACATTAAAACAATTGTTCCTCAACTCACTTACATTATTGGAATGATTAGTACATCACATTACCCACGCTTCGCATGATTTGGACTTCACATATTAAACGGGTAAGGTCCTAGTGATGTCAATGAATCAAGGATTCATCCTTGTGTTTTGGTGTGGTGTGGAATTCTCCTTTAATCCAAACCTACTTAGAGTAAAGCTGCATGGTAATACATTACACATAAAAAGTAGTTAAATAATCATACATAAGATATAAGAGCCTAAACTGTGCAAGGCACTATAGAGTAAAGTTCTACTGTATGTACTGTCCGTATGTACAGTAAGTTACATAAGTCCATAGTACTTGCCCTAGCCATGATGGTCATCAAGGCTAGGGCAAGTACTATGGGCTAAGATAGAGTCTGAAGAGGTTTATCAATACTATTGTATATATTTTTTCTCTTCTCTTCTCTTCTCTTCTCTTCTCTTCTCTTCTCTTCTCTTCTCTTCTCTTCTCTTCTCTTCTCTTCTCTTCTCTTCTCTTCTCTTCTCTTCTCTCTTCTCTTCTCGCATGAGGCGATTTCACTCTTTGAGGGGGGGAAACAGAGTGCATTCTGGGAAAATGGGACAAGGACATGCGTGCGTAGAGTGCTGAGGGTTTCTGGAGGGGGCGGAGCCTATCGAAAAACTGCCTATCAAAACTGCATTCTCAAACTTCAAACATTCTCTTCTCTTCTCTTCTCTTCTCTTCTCTTCTCTTCTCTTCTCTTCTCTTCTCTTCTCTTCTCTTCTCTTCTCTTCTCTTCTCTTCTCTTCTCTTCTCTTCTCTTCTCTTCTCTCCTCTGTCTCCTCTGTCTCCTCTGTCTCCTCTCCTCTCCTCTCCTCTCCTCTCCTCTCCTCTCCTCTCCTCTCTCCTCCTCTCCTCTCCTCTCCTCTCCTCTGTCTCCTCTCCTCTCCTCTCCTCTCCTCTCCTCTGTCTCCTCTCCTCTCCTCTCCTCTCCTCAGGTCTGTCCATTCGTAGTGTGTGTTGGAACGCTGACAGGATTCTGGCAGGAACTCAAGACAGTGAGATCTTTGAGGTGAGATAAGATAATGTTAGTAGCAGTTAAAGACTAAACACACTCTGCCAAAGACAGGGCGTTTTCTGTCTAAAGCATTGATAATAGAGGCCATGTGTGCATGACATCACCATTGTGGCAAAACTACATAATCAAGGGGAACGTTTGGTTCGACTCCACCTATCAATTGCAATTCTCTCTATAAACGTGATTGTTGAACCCCAACACAAAATGTGACAAAAAAAATGTTGTTCTGAGGCATTCACTGTTGTTTTGAACTTCAAGTGCTGGCAGGTGTGTGACAGTCACAGGTGTGTGCCACACTGTCACACCTCACGGCGTGTCTCCTCCTCCTCCACGTCATCAGTGCCCATACCCAAGGCGGGGTTGGTGAAAGGGCCTTTCTGTGTGGAGTTTGCATGTTCTCCCTGTGCCCCCTGGGGTAGATACCCTCACATGTTCTCCCTGTGTCCCCTAGGGTAGATACCCTCACATGTTCTCCCCGTGTCCCCTAGGGTAGATACCCTCACATGTTCTCCCTGTGTCCCCTAGGGTAGATACCCTCACATGTTCTCCCCGTGTCCCCTAGGGTAGATACCCTCACATGTTATCCCTGTGTCCCCTAGGGTAGATACTGTACCCTCACATGTTCTCCCTGTGTCCCCTAGGGTAGATACCCTCACATGTTCTCCCTGTGTCCCCTAGGGTAGATACCCTCACATGTTCTCCCTGTGTCCCCTAGGGTAGATACCCTCACATGTTCTCCCCGTGTCCCCTAGGGTAGATACCCCCACATGTTCTCCCCGTGTCCCCTAGGGTAGATACCCTCACATGTTCTCCCCGTGTCCCCTAGGGTAGATACCCTCACATGTTCTCCCCGTGTCCCCTAGGGTAGATACCCTCACATGTTCTCCCGTGTCCCCTAGGGTAGATACCCTCACATGTTCTCCCTGTGTCCCCTAGGGCAGTTACGCTCACATGTTCTCCCAGTGTCCCCTAGGGTAGATACCCTCACATGTTCTCCCCGTGTCCCCTAGGGTAGATACCCTCACATGTTCTCCCCGTGTCCCCTAGGGTAGATACCCTCACATGTTCTCCCTGTGTCCCCTAGGGTAGATACCCTCACATGTTCTCCCCGTGTCCCCTAGGGTAGATACCCTCACATGTTCTCCCCGTGTCCGCTAGGGTAGATACCCTCACAAAAACATGCAGTAATCCTGGGCTCTAGACTGCCTCCCCCTGGCCAGCCGGGGCGCCTGATGGAGGGGACAGGAACTGGTTGGAATAACGTGTTCCTTCCACGCGCTACGTCCAACCAGGGAAACTCCCCCCTGTCAGGTGAAAAGAAGGCAGCTTGGACTCCTCATGCATTGAAGGGAAGCATGAGGCCAGTCCGCTGCCTCCCCCGGTTGGCGGAGGGTGTGTATAGCCCAGGATCACATTAGGAATTGGCACTGGGGGAAAAATGGGTTACAAAATCGTAGGATAAAATTTTTCATGAGACCCCATATCTTCAGAATCGGGTCCCAAATGCCATTGTCCATGATGACAAGCATGCGTTGAATTAGCCTGGCTAAAGCCAGAACAAATCAGCCGCTGTCAAAACAAATTGCAAATTGCATCGAGTCAACAGATAGGTCTTGAATACAGACCTATGCAATTTGTTTGCCAACAGCTGGTTCGGTCTGGCTTCAGACAGGCTAGGGTTGAATACCAGCCATGTGTCACATTTTGCCACTAAGGTCTCCGAGGCACTTGCCCATCGGGCAAGTGCAAGTCAGGTTCTACTTGCCCTCAGGTCATGGTCACTTGCCCCCCATGTTCCAGGTGGTCCCCAGTTAAGTTGGTTAACCAGATGTAACTCGTGAGAACGTAAAAATGAAACCAAATGGACCCTTGCGGGTCCAGCGGGTCCATTTGGTTTCATTTTTACACTCTCAAGAGTTAAAATTCATCATCTTAATTAGCCCAGGTCTACACTGTAGAAGATTAATGGTCATTTTGATGTGTTAATTTGCCTGTTTTGTTTCCCAAATCCAACCTGGAATTGTGGACAGCTAGAAAGCAGGGAAAGACACAGAGGCAGAGCGCAATGACTGCCTTCAAGACAAATTTATCTTGTGTTGTGTTATAGTGCACTAAGTTGCACACTTCCAGGTAGCAGTCTTCACTTGCCCCACCATTTTTTTTACTTGCCCCGGGCAAGCGGGCAAGTGTTAGTGTCAAGCCCTGCATGTGCCACATTTTTGCCACATTTTGTGAGGGTTCAACCCACACGTTTATCAGTGTTACTCACTCCAGGAATGTCTGATCTCTACAAACCATACTGTACCTTGTTGTAAAGGTGACTAATCAATGATTGAAACAATAAGATGCAATACAAATTGGTATGATTAGGGTGGAGAAAAAAGAATCACAAAATTAGGTTTCCAAACTTTCTTTGTTGCCATCGAAAACAGAAAGGTCCTCTCTCTCAAAGTGTGTGTGCCTGTGCGTGCGTGCGTGCGTGCGTGCGTGTGTGTGTGTGTTCAGGTCCTGGTTCACGACAGGGACCACCCCGCTCTGATCATGCGGGGTCACGGTGATGGGCAGCTCTGGGCGTTGGACTCGCACCCCAAAAAACCTCTGGTGGTCACTGGGGGAGACGATCGCAACGTCAGGTCAGACACACACACACACACACACACAGGCTGCTGGCGGATTTAAAACGGTCGGGCCATCAAAGAGGTATTAAACTGTTGCAACTTTTTTTTTTTTTTTTGCAACAGTTTAATACCTCTTTAACCTTTCACCTTTTTTGGTTGCGACAGTATTAGAAAACAGGCGCAATTAACCATTTTAAAAACAGTTGCGATGATTTCGCCCTTCCTGCCTCGAAGTCGCTTTTCAAGGTCACGATGCAGGTGTTTTCAGCGGCTGACAGCAGTACGGATACTTGGCACTTCAAAATAAGGGTTATAAAAGGAAAAATCGCTGCTCTGCACAATTCATGTCTGTCTGTCTGTCTGTCTGTCTGTCTGTCTGTGTGTGTGTGTGTGTGTGTGTGTGTGTGTGTGTGTGTGTGTGTGTGTTCAGGTTGTGGAGTACATCAGAGCGTACTCTGATCGGTGGCTTCAAGGCATCAGAGGCGGTGCGTAGCGTCGCCTTCAGCTCCGACGGCTCTCAGCTAGCTCTGGGCATGACGGACGGATGCTGCACCGTGCTGCGCCTCAGGTCTGTGTGCCAGGGGCGGATCTAGGCCCAGGCATGGGGTGGGGTTGGGGGGGGGGGGGCAGTGGTGGACTGGGCAAAAAAATCGGCCCGGACAATTCCACCTGGTATAGTTGGTTAACCAGATGTAACTCTTTGAGAGTGTAAACAATGAAAAACATCATGTATTAATGTCTGTGACCCCGTAAACAAATTAGCCATGCAGACAAATTAAAGAAAACAGGTTGCTGGTTATTTTCGGATACTTTGTCATACAGGGCTTGACACTAACACTTGCCCGCTTGCCCGGGGCAAGTAAAAAAAATGGTGGGGCAAGTGAAGACTGCTACCTGGTTGCCCGATCGGGCAAGTGTGCAACTTAGTGCACTATAACACAACACAAGATAAATTTGTCTTGAAGGCAGTCATTGCACTCTGCCTCTGTGTCTTTCCCTGCTTTCTAGATATCCACAATTCCAGGCTGGATTTGGGAAACAAAACAGGCAATTTAACTTTCACATCAAAATGACCTAATCTTCTACATTCTCTAGTTGTGTAGACCTGGGGTAATTAAGATGATGAATTTTAACTCTTGAGAGCCTAAAAATGACACCAAATGGACCCGCAAGGGTCCATTTGGTTTCATTTTTACGTTCTCAAGAGTTACATCTGCAAAATTTACAATATATTTTAGGGGGCAAGTGACCATGAGCTGAGGGCAAGTAGAACCTGACTGCAGAGACTCTGTCCGTGGTGCTGAAATGAGCTTTCTGTTATGGTAGCTGGAGTGACTCTGTCCGTGGTGCTGAAATGAGCTTTCTGTTGTGGTAGCTGGTAGTGACTCTGTCCGTGGTGCTGAAATGAGCTTTCTGTTATGGTAGCTGTAGTGACTCTGTCCGTGGTGCTGAAATGAGCTTTCTGTTACTCTGTCCGTGGTGCTGAAATGAGCTTTCTGTTATGGTAGCTGGAGTGACTCTGTCCGTGGTGCTGAAATGAGCTTTCTGTTATGGTAGCTGGAGTGACTCTGTCCGTGGTGCTGAAATGAGCTTTCTGTTATGGTAGCTGGAGTGACTCTGTCCGTGGTGCTGAAATGTATATTTACTGAAATGTATATTTACTTGCCCCCTATATATTTTAGGGTGCAAGTGACCATGAGCGTACAGGCTCTGTATAGTCACGTGACGAACCGGGTGACTGGGCTGCTCCACTCTGGTTTTGGGATCAATCTGATAAACTCTATGCGAAGAAGATGTGTTGCACTGCAAATGGCAAATGGTGGTCACACCAGATACTGAGAGAGGGGGGGAGGGGGAGAGGGAACAAAAAAGGTCTAAATGGCTCCCATTTTGTTGATGCATTCGGATTAAAATATGGATCAAAGAATGTAATGGTTTCGTTTACAAGGCCTGGTATTGGCCACGGAGGGCAATTGACCCAGGTCAAGAAAAGAAAAACAAACAAAAACAAAAATCTCAGACACAACACTATTGCTGTGGGAATTATAAAAGAAGACAGAGAACAGTATGTCGAAAGACAATCATAGCATTCTTAACTCTTGTTGTGCTCTGGTAGCCCCTGGTGGCCAAATTCAATTCACTGGTCCTTGTGCACAATGCACAAGTTGGCACTCTACTGAGTGCATTTCTACTCACTATTTAATCTATTTTTTGTTTTGTTATGCGTGTGGGCTAACTAACCTCTTCTTCATATGTCTGGGACGTCCCCATGGGATGTCCCCTGCGGTTCATTCTATTTCCAGTCATGGCTGCCAGTTCCCATCTAATGTTGTGTGGGAGTCCAGACTGATCCTGGCGGTACTGAATAACTGCTAGCTTACATAATGTCGTCAGGCTAGGGCTCAGGTCTAAGATATATTCAGGTCATCAGGGGTGTCATGAAACAGGATCTCCCACTACGCAACAGGACACAATAGTCTTCCAACGTAAGGGTCCTTTCCATTGACATATATACAATAGACTGAACACCCTGAGGAAATCTTGAGGCGAAATGGACATAGTGGCCAAAGAATGAGAAGAATGAGATGAGCCCCATTTCCCCCCTTTTTCCCAGAATGCACTCTGTTTTTTTACCCCAGAAATAGGAGTGAAACCGCCTCATGCGCTGAGTGAGCAACTCAATGCAAGTGGATGAGAGGGGAGCTCGTGGTGTTCTCTCTATTTAATATATACTCTAAGGTCCTTTCCCCTTGGGTTGGAAGAAGGTCTTTGGGTTGAATTTCCACATACAACTTAAGTTTTTACAGGTATCGTACAGCTCTCCATTGTAGGTAAAGGCTGAATGATCGCAGCAGCATGTCCAGCGTGCTTTTGGAAGCTGTGCAGAAGTTGTGTCCAGCCAGAAGTTGGTCTCAGTGTCCAGGACTCTGACGCCGTGGTGCCGATCACACCTGTAGCCCCCAAACACAAACATTCTGGTCCTGATGATGGTGGCATAGTGATATCCTGTAACAGTAGGTTCAAATCCACTAGTGTTAATTAAAGTCCAGAGCATTGAACTGGTGTGCAACTTGTAGGTGTCATTAGTGTATCCAACTAGTTTAGTTTAATTCTAGTTCCACTAGAATTTAGTGTCACAAACTAGAATCTAGTGTCATGGACTAGAATCTAGTGTCAGGAAGTAGAATCTAGTGTCAGAAACTGGAATCTAACTTCAGAAACTACAGTCTACTGAGAGGAACTAGAATCTAGCATCAGAAACTACAATCTGATTGGGACACAATGGGTTAACACACTGCTCTGTGGTGGTGTCCAACTTGCAGATGCCATTGGACAATGTCCACAGGCACAGGCTAGTTTAGGACCATGTTCGAGTGCCTCTTTCTCTCTCTCTCAATTCATTTTTTAATTTCAAAGGTCGTTATTGGCATGAGAAAACATACGTTTACATTGCCAAAGCAACAAGCAATACAATACAACTGTACATGAATACAAATACAATCAATTTAACAATTAACTACATTTCAGAGTCAGAATAATTAATTCGATTCACTTGATGCAATGATTGTTGTTTAGGGTGGTTGTGTTGCATCTTTTGCTCTTCTCCTGTCGCAGCACAACAAATCTCGCTGCTGTGTTTGCACACTGTTGTACCTCCCCCAATAGGTATGGGAGTTTTTTGTCATCAGTCATGTTTTCAAACTCTCCTTGGGTGGTTGTGATCATTGGGAAGTATGTGTCTCTGATGTCTTGGTACAGTGGGCACTGGGCAGTATGTGTCTCTGATGTCTTGGTACAGTGGACAGTATGTGTCTCTGATGTCTTGGTACAGTGGACAGTATGTGCGTAGCTTAGAGCTTGACACTAACACTTGCCCGCTTGCCCGGGGCAAGTAAAAAAAATGGTGGGGCAAGTGAAGACTGCTACCTGGTTGCCCGATCGGGCAAGTGTGCAACTTAGTGCACTATAACACAACACAAGATAAATTTGTCTTGAAGGCAGTCATTGCACTCTGCCTCTGTGTCTTTCCCTGCGTTCTAGCTATCCACAATTCCAGGCTGGATTTGGGAAACAAAACAGGCAATTTAACTTTCACATCAAAATGACCTAATCTTCTACATTCTCTAGTTGTGTAGACCTGGGGTAATTAAGATGATGAATTGTAACTCTTGGGAGGTAAGGTAGGTAAGGTAGTGACCATGAGCTGAGGGCAAGTAGAACCTGACTGCAGAGACTCTGCCCGTGGTGCTGAAATGAGCTTTCTGTTATGGTAGCTGGAGTGACTCTTTCCGTGGTGCTGAAATGAGCTTTCTGGTACTCTGTCCGTGGTGCTGAAATGAGCTTTCTGTTATGGTAGCGGTAGTGACTCTGTCCGTGGTGCTGAAATGTATATTTACTGAAATGTATATTTACTTGCCCCCTATATATTTTAGGGGGCAAGTGACCATGAGCTGAGGGCAAGTAGAACCTGACTTGCACTTGCCCGATGGGCAAGTGCCTCCGAGACCTTAGTGTCAACCCCTGTATGTGTCTCTGATGTCTTGGTACAGTGGACAGTATGTGTCTCTGATGTTTTGGTACAGTGGACAGTATGTGTCTCTGATGTCTCGGTACAGTGGACAGTATGTGTCACTGATGTCTTGGTACAGTGGACAGTGTGTCTCTCTGATGTCTCGGTACAGTGGACAGTATGTGTCACTGATGTCTCTGTACAGTGGACAGGCTCTCCCACAAGAACACAATTTTCCCCCCAGTGTTATGGAACTCAGTTGTGGTTAGAAGATCTAGAAGCATCTCCTCCTCATGATGGTCACCAAAACATTTTGAATTTAAAACCTTTATAAAAAACAAATAAACTAAGAGTATTTTGGTTATAATTTCAGTTAGTTTTAGTTAGTTTTCTGAACCCACATTACAGTTTTAGTTCAGTCATCATTTTTTACATTCATTCATTTTTATTAGTTTTTTTAAATTTTAGTTTTTGTTTTTTAGTTAGTTTTAGTTAACTATTATAACCCTGGTTAGGAAGAGTAGCTCAATCACTTTCAATCACTCTCTCTCTCTCTCTCTCTCTCTCTCTCTCTCTCTCTCTCTCTCTCTCTCTCTCAGGGACATGGTGGAGGTGGTCTCCATTAAGGACAGTGGACAGGTGGTCCATGCGTTGAGGTTCTCTCCTGACGGAGGACACCTGGCCGTGGGTTGTAACGATGGTGTGGTGCATCTGTACGCTGTGCAGCAGAGGTACAAGAAGGTATAACGCACGCACGCACGCACGCACGCACGCAAGCAAGCACGCACGCACGCACAACACACACACACAAGTAATTTGTGGGAGGAAATTGCAATATATCTAAATATCGAATCAAATCGAGAATCACAATATAAAATCGATTCTGCGCCTATGTATATATTGATGATTGAAGTCGTAAGGGCGATTTGACTAGTCACAGAGTACAGCAGAACTTTTAGTATTGATACTCCACTTCTTATTAATTCTCTTCACGCCGTTCTCGTACTGCTCGTGGATTTCCCGTTAGATTACGCCCGCCGGTCACAACGACGGCTCGTATCACGACGAAATGTAGATTTCATTCTTTAATCAAACTATTAGTCCGAGCGCATCGTCTGATAATGACCCCGTTGCTGACTTCCATTTGGAACAGAATTGGCGACAACTTTTCTTTTGTCTGTCCCATTCACACCCATTCAATCCAATGCATTCAAACGACTCTCCTCGGGTTTTCCCTCTGAATGGTGTTGTCGCATTGGTAAATCAACGAGGGCTACACGGCTCTTCCTGACTTGTGACCCGGATGTTTTTGCTGAGATCGTCAGAAGACCGGTCAGCCAAGACAACAGAAACAGCATGACAGAAACAGCACATCCTGTTTAGGAGATCTGAGCTTCAAAATAAGTTTTTTTTTTACCGATCTCACTGGTTTGAGCCGTGGCAATGGGGAGAAAACAAAGAAGATGTGATCGCGGTAAATGAGTTATCTCTTGAACTCACAGCATCCAAAGAAGAGTTTTGTCGCACATATAGTGCACTATAATAATCACACCAAACATCAGAAAACAATTAGAATAAACAATACTGCAAATAGTAATAACAATACTGTCACCTTTAATAACTAGACATTAGTTAGTCTGTGCCGTTGTGGCAATAGGCAAAAGGCAACTTGCACTCCCTCCAATTTTGAAAAGTATTTTTTGGACACTTTGCAACACTATATCTTTCGTCATAGGCAACGTAATGTTTGGACATAAGAGGAATTCTAACAGTATAATGAGTAACATGAAATTCTTACAAAAAATTATGAACATGAGCAGGGAGGTAGGTAGGCTAATGCAGCAGTAAGTGCAACCCTAACAAAGAATAAGACATAGTTGGAACTGTTTGTATATACTCAAGTGAAAATTGGAATCGCCAATATATAAGGCAGAGGGCAGTGTGTTTTTTGCCTTTACAATGTGTGCACATGCACCATAGATATGACATACACAGTCACACACATCAATGGGGGCATCCTATACTATGTGGCCCGTAGTTGAGGGATATTTAAATTTGAGATAGTGATAGGAACCAAATGGGCCCTTGGGTCTGTAACTCAGTGTACAAATGGAACCAAATGGACCCGTTAGAGGTGTTGTATACAGTCAGAGTTACATTAACAGTGGTTGCACAATATAAATTGAGGGTCACAGAAAGAGAATTGGCATTAAATGGGGTGTGTGTAGCCTAATTCATGTCAAACTGGGGGTCCTTGCAATTAAAATGAACACTGCTAGAGCTTTAAAATGTTCTCTTATAGGGTCCGTTGTGGGGGTCTGTGTAGACTAATTAATGTTAAACTGGGGGTCCTTGCAATTAAAATGAAAACTGCAAGAGCTTTAAAATGTTCCCTTATAGGGTCCATTGGGGGTTCTTGGAATGTAAAAGTTTGTATGTTGTCATGAAATGTAGGCTACTATAAACTAAAGTTATATATTGTTGTGATTACTACTGTACTACTATGCATAGATAATCACGTGTGTTTGGAAGATGGAATGTCTGGTATACATTGGTGGAAGACGCATACACTCCGTCACTCCGCGCACACAGTTAATAATATTATGCATGCAATTAAAAAGAAAAATTGTCGTTGTGCAGATGGACAATCTAAATGTTATTATATCAGGACACAAGTGAGTCTCCTCACCCCTAATGATATCGGTAATGTTAATGATGCATTTATATAGCACGTTTTATCCAAGGTGCTTTACCTAGCTTATGCATCACATTCACCCATTCACACACACATTCATACACCGATGGCAGTGGAACCCATGCAAGGTACCTACAAGGACAGGGGTGGCCAACCAGTCATAGACTAAGAGCCACGTTTTTCACTGTGTTACTGCAAAGAGCCACATCAAAGAGTCACAATGGTTATAAAACCGTTGCGATGGCCATCATGGTCGCAAATAGAGTTCCCCTCTCCTGCCATAAGACACGTGCATTTGTGTGCAGGTGTGCAATGCAAAGACGCACTATTAAAACATATAGAAATGTATTTAGAAATAAGGTTTACAATCCCCAAAATTATATGACAAGTCAAAAAACATACACCTACACCTCCTCGGTTGACTGGGCACCACTGTATAGGGAATGAACGACTGCGCCATGCCAAGCGTTTTTGACGGTTTCATGTGGAAGCCCCTTAAGAGCCGCATGTAACCAGCTGAAGAGCCGCATGTGGCTCACGAGCCGCAGGTTGGCCACCCCTGTACTAGCACATCAGGAGCGTGTGTGTGTGTGTGTGTGTGTGTGTGTGTGTGTGTGTGTGTGTGTGTGTGTGTGTGTGTGTGTGTGTGTGTGCGTGTGCGTGTGCGTGTGCGTGCGTGTGCGCGTGCAGGTGGGTGAGTGCAGTAAGTCCAGCAGTGTGATCACTCATCTGGACTGGTCTGTGGACAGCAAGTATCTACTGACCAACGATGGAGAACAACACAGATACATCTACCGTATACCACGTGAGTCTGTCTGCCTGCCTGCCTGCCTGCCTGCCTGTCTGTCAGACAGGCAGAATGAGCCCTTCACTAAGTCCCTCCCCCCAATTCGTCCTTGTCCAATAGGCACGTTAGAAGAGGAAAGCTTGACCTGCATAGCAACAGTTGCTAAAGTATTTGGATTGGCATTGGATAGTAAGCAAACCCCACCCCCAAAGGGAAGGGTTTTGAGAAGGGCTCATTACAAATTACAATTACAATTTAGGCATTTAGTAGCTGCTCTTACTCCAGAGTGACTGACAGTACATTTTAACAGCGGGCGATGGACAAACGACGTCGGACGACATCCATTATTCGTCTATGGTAGCCGCCGATTCGGCCGATAGCAGCAGATTGGGTGACGGTGGAAAAAAGTGGGCGGGGCAACGTCGGCCAAAAAGATGAGAATTGCTGAGCCAAGTCAAGAGTCAAGTGTTGCTTTGTTTTCCCCACCCCTCGACCGCGAACCATTCAGGCACAGTTTGGCTCCTAGTTCCGCCCCACTTCCTCCTCCACCCTCCTTTTTTTTTTCAGTGCACCACAACGTCGTCGTTTACGGTACTCATTTTGCATGCCATTGGAAGCGAGAATATACGCTAATGACCGCCCGCGTCGCTGATGTCGCCGATGTTGTTTGCCCATCTCCGGCTGTTAAAATGTACTGTTACATTAAGCACTGTCCTCCCCTCTCTCTCCTCCCCTCCCCTCCTCCTCTCCTCTCCAGTGGGGAGGTGTGTGAGTGAGGAGGAGGTGAAGGGGGTGTCGTGGGGCTCTTGCAGCGGGGTCCTGGGGTCGGAGGTCGCGGGGGTGTGGCCAAAGTACTCCGCCCACAGCGGGGTCAACGCCGTGGCCACCAATCACGAGGCCGGAGTGCTGGTTGCCGTGGGCGACCGGGGCGTGGTCAAGCTGTACCGCTTCCCCTGCCGCAAGACAGGTGTGTACCTGAATGAACAGGCTTCAAAATAAAAGCACTGTGTGTACTCTGAATGAATGGGCTTCAAAATAAAAGCACTGTGTCTACCCTGAATGAACAGGCTTCAAAATAAAAGCACTGTGTGTTCTAGGGGTGGGACGGTTCACTTATCCCACGGTTCGGTTCGTACCTCGGTATGGGGGCCACGGTTTCGGTTCGGCTTCGGTACATTTTGCTTTTTAAAAATAAATAAAATGAAAAAATGTCCTTTTCAAGATTTTCAAAACATTAAACAACCTTGTATTGTAAACTCAAATGTTAAGGTATTAGACTAAAAATAATCCCTATTCAGACATATTCCAATAGGCCTGTCTTCTTCCTTTTCATTATTTACAGACGAAAAAATGTATATTGCTATTGGTGCCTCATTATTAGGCTATTTTCAAGGGAAATATAAAATACCTAGGCTAATAAAATAAATGCACGTTTCAGTTAAGTATCAGGCAGGTAGCATGCAGACATGCAGCATTGTAGACAGACAACAAAGTTAAATTAGTTTAGTTTACAAGACAATATCTGCTTTATTAATAAGGACATTCCTTACTATAATTAAGGAAATGTGTCTGTCTGAACCGAAATATTGCGGTTCATTAGTGCGTATTGAACCTTGGACCCCGTATTGAACGGTTCGGTTTTTTTCGGTGAATTGTCCCACCCCTAGTGTGTACCTGAATAAACGTGCTTCAAAATAAAAGCACTGTGTGTACCTGAATGAACAGGCTTCAAAATAAAAGCACTGTGTGTACCCTGAATGAACAGGCTTCAAAATAAAAGCACTGTGTGTACCTGAATAAACGTGCTTCAAAATAAAAGCACTGTGTGTACCTGAGTGAACAGGCTTTAAAATAAAAGCACTGTGTGTACCTGAATAAACAGGCTTCAAAATAAAAGCGCTGTGTGTACCTGGATAAACGGGCTTCAAAATAAAAGCACTGTGTACCTGAATAAACAGGCTTCAAAATAAAAGCAGTTTTACTCCACGGCTCCACGCATATGGTAGATTTAGAAAGTATTTTTACAACTTCTCAGTAACCTTTGACCTTGCGCTGGTGAGTAACAGCAAAAAGGGCTCATATTTGACCCCACAGGCCCTGAAAATGCCCCCCCACCTAAAAAGATAACACCCCATTCCATTGCAGTCCAATGTGCTCAATTAAACGCAAATATGACAACTCTGATTATAAGACATCCCCCGCTTCTGAAGACAAAATCTGGTTATTTTTGAAGTAAATTATTTTAGAATGTTTCTATAATCTCAATAAAATGATGCTCATGTAATTTAATATCACAATAATGAGTAAAATGGTAAAATGGAGGATCTTGGTATTTCTTTTATTTTTCTAATTACAGTAACAATCAAATCTCATGTCTCCTTGCGTTTACATAATGTGAGTTCTAGGTAGGAACTATAACCATGTGGAAATGTTGTTAGGGGGACATTAAAACGTTAGGAAGGAGACGGTGTTTATACAGCTGTGTGTGTGTGTGTGTGTGTGTGTGTGTGTGTGTGTGTGTGTGTGTGTGTGTGTGTGTGTGTGTGTGTGTGTGTGTGTGTGTAAAAGTGTGTGTACATTATAGAGGCCTTTCTGAGACCTATATATCCCATACTCTGAGGGGATGGCGGCCATCTTGATGGTAAGCCATAAGTTATATTCAATGGAATGTGGATGCAACCACACACACCCAGCAGCAATGGATGTGATGACAGGCGGAGAGAAGATACTACTACTGCTAGCACTACTACTACTACTACTAGCCATACCACTACTACTACTACTAGCAGAACTACTACTACTACTACTAGTACTAATAGCAGTAACTACCCATGCCAGCAATGGATGTGACTACTAGGCTACTAGTACTAATAGCAGTGCTACTACCACTCCTACTACTATTTCTAGCAGTACTACTACTAGCAACACTCCTCCTCCTACTACTACTACTACTACTACTACTACTAGCAGACCTACTACTATTAGCAGTACTACTATACTACTAGCACTACTACTACTGCAGCCAATGCTAATGCTAGCAACATGCTACCATGCTAATGCTAACATTCTAATCCGAACATGCTAATGCTAACATGCTAATGCTAAAATGCTAATGCTAACATGCTAATGCTAACATGTCAATGCTAACATGCCAACATGCTAATGCTAACATTCTAATCCGAACATGCTAATGCTAACATGCTAATGCTAACATGCTAATGCTAACATGTCAATGCTAACATGCCAACATGCTAATGCTAATGCTAGCATTAGCATGTTGTCATTAGCATGCTATATTAGCATATTAGCATTATCATGCTATTGTTAGCATGTAGTAGTAGTAGTACTACTAGTAGTAGTACTGCTAGTAGTAGTGGTAGTACTGCTAGTAGTAGTAGTAGTAGTAGTAGTACTGCTAGTAGTAGTAGTAGTAGTAGTAGTAGTAGTACTGCCAGTAGTAGTACTGCTAGTAGTAGTAGTAGTACTGCCAGTAGTAGTACTGCTAGTAGTAGTACTGCTAGTAGTAGTAGTAGTACTGCTAGTAGTAGTACTGCTAGTAGTAGTACAGGGTTCCCGCGGCATCTTAAAAAGTCTTAAAAGCATTGAATTTACGAATTTGAAAATAATACCTTAAAAAGACTTAAAAAGGTCTTGAATTTTTACATCTAGGTCTTAAATTTTGCGCAGTTACATCGAGCCACGTGTGTCGGAGCGATCAAAACAGCGCCTGTATTGGACGTTAGATCGATCCTAAAGAGATGAATTGATGATTCCATCAGCTGCGCAAAAACCAATAACCACAGATATACAAGCTCATATAGCCATGCATTGCAATGGGGCACACTGCTTGTAGATCATCTACGCTCAGTGCGAGTGTGACGTAGTATTCAGGGTCTTAGAGTTACGCAACCTCTGTGCATTTCATGGGGCCAGTTCATTGGAGGCGCTTCTACATAGACCTCTACGGAATGAGGACAACAAGAATAAGGACAGCTGGAGTTTTGAGCTCACGCGAGTACTTGAACCACGTGACCGGGCTGTTTTCTGTCCCCTCAATGTCGCAATTCTCTATACTCCACGCCTCGTACACCACAGCAACAAGTGGATACAGCTGACAAACAGATGATCGGAGCGGAGCTGTCGGAACCGACAGCTTTACACGACGTTATTGCATAGTTGCACACATCTGTGCTTCCATTCACATCCATAGCCTTTTAAATCGTATTTTCCATCCCCGGGACAACTTGATGGTGGTGGTGGTGGTGGTGTTGTCTGTATGGAGAATGTGTAGCTGGTAGCTAGCTCAGCAACTAGCTAGCATAGCTAACGCGATGAGCATGCTCAGCTCGCGTCTATGGCAGGGGTTTTCAACATGTGGTCCGGGGACCACAAGTGGTCCCTGAGAGGATTCCAGGAGGTCCCCAGGCTAAATGATGGAAAGCTGGTTAACCAGATGTAACTCTTTGAGAGTGTAAACAACCCTTGCGGGTCCATTTGGTTTCATGTTTACACTCTGAAGAGTTAAAATATTCATGTGAATTATCCCAAGTCTACACAAGTACAGGGATATTAAGTCATTTTGATCTGTATTTCACTGTGTTGTTTTCTCTGAGATACAGCCTGGAATTGTGGACAAAACTAAATGAAATCTTTAGTTGTGGGGTCTGTGGGGCTAAATTGTAATCAATTGGTGGTCCGTGGCTGAAATTCTAAATAAATAGTGGGCCCTGGTATGAAAGAGGTTGAAAACCACTGGTCTAGTAGTCATTTGGCTTCCTTTAATAATGAATGTATACTAGTGTAGTTGCATCTACTTGTGTCACAGCAGGCAGACCTGTCAAAGCACTCCTGAATACTCAGACAGACATGCACCACCTCAAAGTCCAAACACATAGTTGTTTTTCATGTTCCCCTTATAATTTCCTGGTTCTTATTAGGACTGTAGTAGATAATAAAAATGAAACCCTATGGAACCTAACCCTAATTACATAGGGTTTTTAATGCGTCCGATCGCACTGTATCAAATCGTATCGTACCAAATTCCAACAAATCAAAATCGTATCGAAATTCTACTGAATCGAATCGTATCGTTCTGCATATAAAATAAATCGTTTCCGAATCGCATAGATACCATGCAAATCGATACGTATCAAATTGTCTTGTAAGGGAGAGATACATACCCCTAATAATTATAGCACTTGTTAATTTTTAGTGGTGCTGGGAAATGAAAATGTATGTAGCACCAGTGCTATTTGCGAAAAATATATAAAACGTCGCTTATTGACGATGGCCGTGAAATGGGTATTACGTTTTATATAAATGGCCTTAAAAAAGGTCTTAAAAAGTCTTAAATTTTACTTTAAGAAACCTGTAGGAACCCTGTAGTAGTAGTACTGCCAGTAGTAGTACTGCTAGTAGTAGTAGTAGTAGTAGTAGTAGTAGTAGTAGTAGTAGTACTGCCAGTAGTAGTACTGCTAGTAGTAGTAGTAGTACTGCTAGTAGTAGTAGTAGTAGTACTGCTAGTAGTGGTAGTACTGCCAGTAGTAGTACTACTAGTAGTGGTAGTACTGCTAGTAGTGGTAGTACTGCCAGTAGTAGTACTACTAGTAGTGGTAGTACTGCCAGTAGTAGTACTTAGTAGTGGTAGTACTGCCAGTAGTAGTGGGGCTTGTAGTAGTAGTACTGCCACTAGTAGTAGTAGTAGTAATAGTGGTAGTACTGTCAGTAGTAGTACTGCTAGTAGTAGTAGTAGTAGTAGTAGTAGTACTGCCAGTAGTAGTACTGCTAGTAGTAGTAGTAGTACTGCTAGTAGTAGTAGTAGTACTGCTAGTAGTGGTAGTACTGCCAGTAGTAGTACTACTAGTAGTGGTAGTACTGCCAGTAGTAGTACTTAGTAGTGGTAGTACTGCCAGTAGTAGTGGGGCTTGTAGTAGTAGTACTGCCACTAGTAGTAGTAGTAGTAATAGTGGTAGTACTGTCAGTAGTAGTAGTAGTAGGAGGAGGAGTGGTGCTAGTCGTAGTACTGCTAGTAGTAGTAGTTTTAGTAGAATGCATTCCATTGAACACTTCACACTTGTTTACCAACAAGATGGCCGCTCCTTTCTGAGTATGGGACTGAGAAAGGCCTCTATTCTGTACTAAACGCCACTCCCCCGCCCGTCCTCTTTATCCCAGGTGCTAAATGCAGGCGTTTCATTGGCCACTCGGCCCACGTGACCAACGTGCGCTGGTCACATGACCTCCAGAGCGTCCTGACCACGGGCGGGACGGACCACGCCCTCTTCCAGTGGCACTTCCTGTCCGGAGACGACCTCCTTGGCACGACGCGCGACATCAGTCTACACGGTACACACCATCTTTTGTTTATAACAGTGGTGGACCACCAGTGGTCCTTGAGAGGCTTCCAGGTGGTCCCCCAGGCTAAACGATGGAAAGCTGGTTAACCAGGTGTAACTCTTTTGAGAGTTAAAAATATTCAGTCAGTTTCTGACCCCTCAATGTCGCAGCTCTTTTACTATAAAAGGATGAAATTCCAGGTCTGGTCAAATATACTCTATGTACAAATATAGCCATACTCACATTGGCGCCGCTATAGGCAACATGGACAACAAAGCCTACAAATGGTCTCCTAAGTAGTCATGGTTTCTCTCAGATCCCCCTATCTGTCATATGTCACATTATGCACATGCAGATTACAAAGAGACTCTTCCTGACTCCTAACAAATCTCAGGAGAGTTAGTTGGTGGGATAAAGAATAATGATAACAAAGTGAAAATTCTCCTGATGTGTTTCGCTAATAGAGGCTGTTTCAGTATGAATATGTTGTAAATATTATATGCCTTTTGATGATCGGGTCCAGTATTTAGTTCAGTGTTCATGGAGTTGAGGAATGGATCATAAGTTGTGTTCACGTTCATTCTACCATTGGAAATGAATAGACTCCAACATTTTCTGGTCTCCTAATATTGTACCCGCAAACCTTCATCTAGAGTCTATCATAAATAAAGAGGATAAAGCACGGGGGCGTGGCGCAGGCTGGTGCCGGAGATTTGCACATGCTCAGTGTAAACAGGAACTGCTATGATGGAATCTTCCAGCAGAGGCTCTAGAGTTACTGACCCTGAACTGAAATAAAAAAAATATATACCTGTGCATATAAAAAGAGATAATATGATGCTTCTGTCTTTATTTTGAATATTATGTCAATTTAATTAATGTGTGGAAAAATGCTGTTTATAACAAATACATTTACTACATGAAAATGTTTTGTATATTTTTCTCTTGTAGACTTTCAATATTCTTGATACTTGGTTTGATTGCAGTACCCTGTGTTCAACTTGTATTTTTTGTGAAATGACAAAGAAACATAGATGCTGTTTATCCAAGTGCTGTGGATGATATAAAATGTTTGAAAAGGGAAGAGTGTTGCTGTTTAATTCACAACTACTCTGGATCTCGTTATTTACATCACAAGTTATGGGATTTCTATCTAGCGCCTCTGCTGGAACATTCCACCATAGCAGTTCCTGTTTACACTGAGCATGTGCAAACCTCCGGCACCAGCCTGCGCCACGCCCCCGTGCAAAGCGAATTTGCCCCTCCTGCCATCGGCCTCTTGGGTCTGGTCTGCTCCTCCCGGTGGTAGGAGCTAAAATCCCTATGGGTAGACAACATGTTTGTTTAGGCCGCAGGGGCGGATGTAACAATTCCCAATTGGGGAACATGCAAACGTCCAGCACATGTCACCTGCCGCTATGTGCCGCTACGTCCAGCACATGTCACCTGACATGTGCTGGACGTAGTGTGTGGAAGGAATACGTTATTCCAACCAGTTCCTGTCCCCTCCATCAGGCGCCCCGGCTGGCCAGGGGGAGGCAGTTTAGAGCACAGGATTACTGCATGTTTTTGTGAGGATATCTACCCTAGGGGACACGGGGAGAACATGCAAACTCCACACAGAAAGGCCCTTTCACCAACCCCGCCTCGGGTATGGGCACTGACGACGCGGAGGAGCAGACACGCCGCCAGCACCCACAGCAGCACCCCTAGCGGGAATCGAACCCAGGACCTTCTAGCTGTGAGGTGACAGCACTAACCACTGTTCCACCGTCTGTATGGTCTGTCTGTCTTTCTGTCTTTCTGTCTTTCTGTCTGTCTGTCTGTCTGTCTGTCTGTCTGTCTGTCTGTCTGTCTGTCTGTCTGTAGAGTCTCTCAGTGAGGAATCAGACAGTGATGGGTCTGACGTTCCAGAGTTGGACTCTGACATCGAACAGGAAGCACAGATCAACTACGATAGACAGGTAGAGCTGTGTGTGTGTGTGTGTGTGTGTGGGGGGGTGTGGGTGGGTGTGGGTGGGTGGGTGGGTGTGGGTGTGTCCATCTTAGCCTTAGCAGTTGCCCTATGATAAAGAGAGAGGATAAATTACGGGGTGTGTCGCAGGCTGGTTCCGGAGGTTTGCACATGCGCAGTGTAAACAGGAACTGCTATGGTTGAATCAGATTCCACCATAGCAGTTCCTGTTTACACTGCGCATGTGCAAACCTCCGGAACCAGCCTGCGACACACCCCCGTAATTTATCCTCTCTCTTTATCATAGCAGTTGCCCTAGCCCTGATGACCTTACAGTCGTGTGCACACATTCATTGTTATGCCATTTAGGTCCATTTAGGCCATTATAGTCCTACTCTAGGTTAATTGTGTAGTAATGCTGTATGCCGAAGCTCGAGATTCAAACCACTCGCTCGTTAAGGTCGCCATGCGAACGAATATTAATGATCCCTATTTATTTATTAACTTTTTCCCCATCTAGTAGAAAATCTGCAACATTGAGGGGCCAGAAACTCGCTGCGAAACGTGCTGTTACTGGAGTTGGAAATGCATTGTTTTCAATGAAGGTGTCCCATTCTCAATAGAAGTCTATGTAGGCAATCCGCCATTACAGCTCTAGGAAGTGAACAGAGTTTGTGTAACTCTGTCTGTACTCTATAGCGCTGCGCACTGACTCATTAGGTTAGCTGGCTGGCAGCAGCAGGCATCAACACCACCACCACCACCAACCAAGCGATGATCAGTTGTTACGGGAGGAGAGCTTGGAGACACGATGCATGGATTATGGATATTATGTTAGTAATAGTTTGTCGTGACAATCTTGACAATAACATCAAAAGCAGAAGGGGCATTTATGAGGGAGAGTAGTCTAATCTTGGCAAACAAATAACTAAACGATCCAACGGAACACCGCTTTGTTTAGCCAGCGCGTCATGTAAGCAATTACAAGCAAAAACAGTGTGTTACCCGTGTCGGATCGGTCGATGATACATCAGAAAGGAGAGAAAGCAGAGCGGTGCCTGCGCTCTCATGACTTATGTATTCATTTCCCAATTGGGGGGGCAGGAGAAAATGGTATGGGTGCAACTTCATCATAAAGCCACACCATACCATTTTTGGTTACAGGACTTAAATTAAGCAATTAAGCATTAATAATATCAGTTGTTGTTGAAGTTGCAACAGACACGCAGCATGCATAAAGCTAAAGGTCTGACTCAGAGAGTTTTCTGTTTTCAATGATGAAATGCTGTTGGTTTAGTGGTGACACAGCTGTAGTTAGTTAGTAGCAGTACCGGTAGTAGTGTTTGAAACCCTTTTAAATATAAACACTTTAATGTCTGTTTTGCATGCCATCATGTTTGGTGGGGCAGGCTGGGCATTTAGGGGGCATTGCCATGCCCATGCCTAGATCCGCTCCTGGACAGGAGTATAAATGCCAATATGTTGTCTCTCTCTCTCTCTCTCTCTCTCTCTCTCTCTCTCTCTCTCTCTCTCTCTCTCTGTGTGTGTGCGCACACGTGCGTGCGCACGTGTGCGTGCGTGTGTGTGTGTGTGCAGGTATATAAGGAGGATCTTCCACAGCTGCGTCAACAGAGCAGAGAGAAACAACAGGTTGGATCCATGAGGCGACAGAGAGCTCCAGACCACAGGCTCAAACTGCACTTTGTACATGGGTACTGTACTGGGAGGATTCCAGGTGGTCCCCAGATAAATGATATGACAGTTGGTCACCAAAATGGACCCCTTATAGATTTGTAGCTTTTGAAAGCGTAAAGTCATACACACACGGGTATTTTAGTAACTCCAAACATATTTTTTTCACACATCACATCAAACCACACACTATAAGATAATTGGACCACTACATGATTTTAAAAACAAACCTCAGCCGGCACCCGAGCGACAGGAGTTTCAACCAGAGTGATTGGAGAGGAGAGTGGCAAAAGGGAGGGGAGGAGAGGAGGAGGAATAGATTACCTCTGGGATTACATGTAAAGACTGCCCCAGAGTGACATAAAACTCATCTGTGAGTATCGGTATACTATTAAAATATACTATTAAAGTATACTACTAAATATCATGTGTGGAAAAAAACTAAGTTTGGAGCTACTAAAACACCCACATTAGAATAAAGACAACCTGCACCAATGTAAACTGCATTAGAGGGAGGGGGTCCTCATGGTGAAATGTAGAAAAGGGGGCATCTGTGACAAAAAACACGCACATTATGTATCATAAGGTAAACAACCGTGTTTACAGCTCGTTTTAACATCCTTGGGATATAAAGGGTTGAAGGGATATTCCACTTTCAAAAAAACTTTTGGTCATTGTATGTTCTACTCAATCCCATGTGACCACCCCAGACAATTTATGCATACATTCAGTATTTAGATATTTGATGTTCATTTTAGCTGCCCCGCCCCCTTCCTATACAAACCCATTATAACTTAAAACTCCATTTTAACCATGACAGATTATTCGAAAACAAGACATCTTTTTTTTCTGGTGACTGATATTGTCCTCCTAATACGTGAGAAGGTCATGGAATTCCATTTACAGTTTTCATTTATTTTTTAAAATATTGTTTTATTCTTTTGGGTGGGCATGCCCAAAAAAAGAGGTGGCTACATTTTCCGAAACAATATTTTAAAAATAAATGAAAACTGTGAATGAAATTCCACGGCCCTCTCACGTATTAGGAGGACAATATCAGTCACCAGAAAAAGATGGGTTGTTTTTGAATAATCTGTCATTGTTAAAAGGGAGTTTTAAGTTAGAATGGGTTTGTATAGGAAGGACGTTCGGTGGAATATCGCCTCTTTATATATAGAATCTCTTTGTGTTTTCCTGGGTGTGTGTGTGCGTGTGCGCGTGCGTGCGTGTGTGCGTGCGTGCAGGTACAGGGGTCATGACTGCCGTAACAACCTGTTCTTCAGCCAATCAGGGGAGGTGTTGTACCACGTGGCGGCCGTGGGCATCGTGTACAACCCGACCAATCACACGCAGCGATTCTACCTGGGTCACCACGACGACATCCTGAGTCTGACCCTTCACCCCCAGGAGGATTACACCGCTACTGGACAGGTGTACACACACACACACACACATACACACACACACACACACACACACACACACACACACACACGCACACACACACACACACGCACACACACACACACACACACACACACACACACACACACACACACACACACACACACACACACACACAGTCGGACAACTCACCCTCTGAAAGACTACAATGCTACAATGGCAGTGGTGCTCAACCAGTGGTCCGGGGACCACTGGTTGTTTTCTTGTCATATCGGTATCTGCAAATACTGTATTGGTATCGGAAAAGTATCAGTATTGGCCCCTTTTTGTCATTATTGGGTCATATTGATATGCCAGTCTAACACAGATCTGACACATGGGTAAGGGGTTGACACTATGTCAGTTAAATAACACAAGTAGAAGAGTTGCGACATTGCAGGGGGTCAGAATATGATTGCTCGAGCGCCTGAAAGAGGGACAAAATCGTCTCTGTACAGTAGCGATCAAAGTCTCTGTAATGGTTATGTTGTACCATTACCAAAACAATGATAAAATGAAGGGATTTAAGAATGCGCATTTATTGTTATGCAAATCAACAGCAAAACCGATGACAATATTCGGCTGATTCTTAAATCTGGTTACCCGAGCACCCGTTGACATCCCTAATCAACATGTTTTGCGTCTTCTGGCTGGGAATACGGACACGTTACAGGCAGATATCGAAGATATTAACCTGTGTGTGTGTGTGTGTGTGTGTGTGTGTGTGTGTGTGTGTGTGTGTGTGTGTGTGTGTGTGTGTGTGTGTGTGTGTGTGTGTGTGTGTGTGTGTGTGTGTGTGTTTTCGTTCAGGTAGGACGGGACCCTGCCATCCATGTGTGGGACATTGAGACATTGGCGTGTCTGTCTGTGTTGAAAGGCCATCACAGCAGAGGAGTGTGTGCACTGGACTTCTCAGGTACCACACCGCATGTGTGTGCATGTGCACGTGTGTATGTGAGTGTGTGCGAGCGTGCAGGCATGCAAATGAAGTAGTCTAGGCTTCCTCAAAATGGGTGGGAGTGTTGTTTTGGAGTAGTGTTGGCCCAGCTTCACTCTTATCAAATCTGTTGAGAGATGATCTACAGTAGAACATGGGTGTCAAACTCTGGCCTGCAGGCCAAATTTGGCCCGCCACGTAATTTCATTTGGCCCTCGAGACATTATCAAATTAAAGGGGAAGACCACCTATTTTCAGCATGTCATTGATATACCTTAGAGATGTTGTGTGGACATGATAAAAAAAAAGTTCCCCCAATTCTGTATTTCCTAAAAATGGAGGTGTGAAAAAATCATTAATTGGTTGAAATACATCTGATGACATCATCAAGATGTGTTTCACCATGTTAATGATTTTTCTTTCCAGACCCATTTTTCCTGAGAGGGTACAAATGGAACCAAATGGACCCGCTAGGGTCCATTTGGTTCACATTTGTACCCTCTCAGGAAAATTTTGACACCCCTGATCTAGAAGCTTACTACACGTCACGACACAGACTTGTTGTGAGCTGTTTTGACAAATGCATCTTTCCCTAGAATATGGATGCTAGCAATCAAGTCACTCAACGTCTAATGTTTTTAATCCATCCTAATAATGGAATTGTGGATTCTCCCACATTTTCTGTGTGTGTGTGTGTGTGTGTGTGTGTGTGTGTGTGTGTGTGTGTGTGTGTGTGTGTGTGTGTGTGTGTGTGTGTGTGTGTGTGTGTGTGTGTGTGTTTGTGTGCGTGCGTGCGTGCGCGCGTGTGCGTGTGCGCGTGCGTGTGTAGTGGACGGTAAGAGTCTGGTGTCTGTGGGGTTGGATGACAACCACTCCATAGTGGTCTGGGACTGGAGGAGAGGAGAGAAGATCGCTACTGCCAGGTAAACGATGATAATACAAACACAACAACAGACAATGTAACTATTGCCAGTTAAAAATAAGTAGTAGTAGTTAAAAATAAGTAGAGCATATGAATGCTCTTTGAATTGATCGATGGGATCCGGTTCACAGTATCTCTCTCTGTCTCTGTCTGTCTGTTTATCTGTCTGTCTGTCTGTCTGTCTGTCTGTCTGTCTGTCTGTCTGTCTGTCTGTCTGTCTGTCTGTCTGTCTGTCTGTCTCTCTCTGTCTGTCTGTCTGTCTGTCTGTCTGTCTCTCTCTTTCTGTCTGTCTGTCTGTCTCTCTCTGTCTCTCTCTGTCTCTCTCTCTCTCTCTCTCTCTCTCTCTCTCTCTCTCTCTCTCTGTCTCTCTTTGTCTCCCCCCAGTGGCCATAAGGAGAAGCTCTTCATGGTGAGGTGCAGTCCACTGTATAATGACAAACTGGTCACTGTCGGAATGAAGCACATTAAGTTCTGGAAACTGGCAGGTAAGGCTGGAACTGCAGCACACATCTCACTCACTCACTCACTCACTCTCTCTCTCTCTCTCTCTCTCTCTCTCTCTCTCTCTCTCTCTCTCTAGTACAGGTGTCGGCGACCCAACTTGTTGAACAAGCCATTTTAGACCACATTGTTGAAAGACCCATTTTGCTTATGACCAATGACCATGCCATAATATCCACTTGAGGTTTTTACAATAACCATAGAAAACCAGGTGTGTGTGTGTGTGTGTGTGTGTGTGTGTGTGTGTGTGTGTGTGTGTGTGTGTGTGTGTCTCCAGGTGGGGGTCTGACGGGTCGGCGCGGGGCGGTGGGTGCGGTGGGTCGCAGCAGGATGGACACCATGCTGTCGGTGTGTTACGAGCGAGGAGGTGACCTGGTGTTCTCGGGGTCCAGCGGAGGAGACGTGTACGTGTGGAGAGACAGCATGCTGCTCAGGACCCTCAAGGCCCACGACGGACCCGTGTTCACGCTCAACGCCCTGGACAAGGTGTGTGCAGGGGCGTTTTTGCCATTAGGCAGACTATGCAGTTGCCTAGGGCGCCATGAGGGGAAGGGGCAACCACCAGATATGCTTTAAACGGATACCAGCCTAATGAGCCTCATATGGATAAATACACTATACTTATCCTGTATAACTAGAATTGAGCATTTAGAACACATGTAATATGTCATTTAATATAAAAATACTTTATAATTTTATGCCATGGCGGGCGCCATTTTACAGGAGATTTTCCCTTCCATTAAATCCATTAAATCCATTAAATGAACCCGTAAGGGTCCATTTGGTAAGGGGGGCTCCAGGGAAAATCTTGCCTAGGGCTCCAAATTTCTTAGAAACGCCACTGTGTGTGTGTGTTAATCAACCCAACTAACCATTCAAAGCCAGGATATACTAGCCCAGAGGTTTTCAACCAGTGGTCCGGGGACCACCAGTGGTCCCTGAGAGGATTCCAGGTGATCCCCACCTAAATGACTGTTGGTAGTTGGTAACCAATGGTTTAGGTGTAAGCTTTACTGAGGTTGAAGTGTAGAGGTTGTAGTGTCTGAGGTTAGGTTCACGTTTAGTTGCACTGGTTTGGGTCACTGACCTATAAAAAGCTGTACACCTGTCCTATTTTAAAACGGCCGCAACCTACTGTAAGTTGAGGTCCCAAACATGGATCTTGCTGCTTATGGTTAATGAATTGTGTTGAGATACAAACATTTTCTTTCTTGCTCTGAAACCTCAAATGACTCCCCTCGTCCCCATCCTCACTTTAATGTTCTGGCGGGTTGGACTGAACGGACAGATTCTGGGAGCAGAGCTTGCATGAACTTGACTTCCAACCCAACGGGAACTTTAAATAGCCCAGAGAGTGCTTTATTATGACATGGACATGTGCCAAGGAATCCATTTAGCATATAGGATTCATTACAGAGAAAGCACTCTACTCTGTCTCTGGCTGGCTGGCATCATGCCTTTCAGTTCCACTTGGGCACAACATTTGTGTTATTGTGTCACTTTTTTGGCAGTTCTGTGATGTCTCTTCCCACGGAATGGGAACCCTGACTCGTCAATCTACCTCTGACTATTAAACCAGTGGAACACATGGAACCAAATGGACCCTAACTGCAGGTCCATGTGGATCCA
>CM076974.1:49779035-49793694 GCA_039105355.1 Benthosema pterotum
CTGTTAGGTCTCTGTTCAGCCGTAGCATTGGATGTCAACAAGAGTGGCAGTACTCTGTTTTATAGAACTCTACACATACTGTGCCTGAAGTCTGAACGCGAGCCATACTTCCTGATGACTAAAGTCACATAACTAACGGAACCGACTAGTTGTGAATGAAAATATTTAAGGTGTGTGTGTGTGTGTGTGTGTGTGTGTGTCTGTGTGTGTGCGTGCGCGTCAGACTCCGGTAAATACCTGGCCGTAGCGTCACATGACAGGTGCGTTGACATCTACAACGTGCTGACCAATCAGAGGCTGGGGGTGTGTAAAGGAGCGACCAGTTACATCACACACATCGACTGGGACACCAGAGGTCAGTGGCACACTGCATGGCCCACTTGTGTGCAAGTGGCGCTAGCTGCAGTGTTTTAGTGGGACTTTTAGAAGTGTGGGTGGGGGCACCTCTTAAAGGAGAATTTCACCCATTTTCTCTTTTTATGAGAGCGTACAAATGTGAACCAAATTGACCCTAGCGGGTCCATTTGGTTCCATTTGTACGCTCTCAGAAAAAAGGAAACTCATTAACATGGTGAAATACATCTTGATGATGTCATCAAGATGTATTTCACCATGCTAATGATTTTTTTCAGACCTCCATTTCTAGGAAACACAGAATGGGGGAACTTTTTTTTACCATGTCCACACAATATAAGGTATTATTAATGACATAGTAAAATATTGAAAATGAGTGGAATTCCCCTTTAAGACACGTGCATGCACACTTGCATTTGCGTGCACCTGCGCAACAACAGATGTGCTATTGAAACAAGTATAGCATATTGAGAAAGATTGTTTTACAATGCCTAATTGTATCCATAAAAGTAAATGACAAGACAAAAAACGTATACGTACGTATATTTGCCCCAAAAATATTCTAGATGTGAGAAGAGGGGGCACGGACGCCGTCCCCCTGCGTCCCCCCTCCACTACACACCTGGCTAGCTGCACGTGGATGTGTGTGCATGTGGATGTGTGTGCATGCAGTGGCGTTTCTAGCCATGGCGCCCTAGGCAACTGCCTAGTCTACCTAATGACAAAATTGCCCTGTGTGCATGTGTGCATCTCCAGGTAAATTGCTGCAGGTGAACACAGGCGCTAAAGAGCGACTGTTCTTCGAAGCTCCGAGAGGAAAGAGACACTACATCTGCAGATCTGAGGTCAGTTTAAGTACATAATGTGGAGTATAAGTGATTATAACTGAAATGAGCAAGCTTCATCCCTACAACAATAACTGGCTAACAGACATGTTTACTATATTTTACAATTGTAGCTACTTGTATTATGTTAATTATAGCTATGATTAGTTATTTTAAGAAGCACTGTTCTGAACTATTAACACTTTAACTGATTAGGAGAAAAGCTAAGCTCAATGGTAACAAAATACTTCATGAAAAATCCTCATGTTGTGAATTTGTGCAAACGAATGATATCCAAAGACAGCGTGTCTACTTTAAAGAATAAAATAACGTGTATATGTCGGGCATATTCACGTTAATATATGGGGCACACACACACACACACACACACACACACACACACACACACACACACACACACACACACACACACACACACACACACACACACACACACACACACACACACACACACACACACACACACACACACACACACACACACACACACACACACACACACACACACACACTTGCAATACAAAATGCAATGCTTTGCTATATATTGTCTCACCACCATGTCAATAGCGTGTGAACCACCACAGCTGAACTGAAAGTGAAAGTGTTCAAGTGTCTGCCCTTCTGTCTGTCTGTCTGTTATCTCAGGGATCTTTAACAGGTGGTCCGGGGACCACCAGTGGTCCTTGAGAGGGTTCCAGGTGGTCCCCAGCTAAGTTGTTTAACCAGATGTAACTCTTGAGAACGTAAAAATGAAACCAAATGGACCCACCAGGGTCCATTTGGTTTGATTTTTACACTCTCAAGAGTTAAAATATTCATCATGCAAATTAGTCCAACACAGCTAGAGGATTAATGGTCATGGCCAGAAGCAAAAGAGTTTGGGGGTCCGTGGGCTAAAATGTCGTCAAATGGTGGTCCGTGACTCAAATGCTGAATAAATGGTGGAAAAAGGTTGTGTGTGTGTGGTGTGTGTGTGTGTGTGTGTGTGTGTGTGTGTGTGTGTGTGTGTGTGTGTGTGTGTGTGTGTGTGTGTGTGTGTGTGTGTGTGTTGTGCGTGTGTGTGCCAGTTGGAGAAGATCTCGTGGTGCACGTGGACGTGCGTGCTGGGCTCCGACGTGGAGGGCATCTGGCCCGCCCACAGCGATGATGTCACACACGTCAACGCCACGGCGCTGAGCGGAGACGCCACGCTATTGGCTACCGCCGACGACCTGGGATACCTCAAGCTGTTCAGCTACCCGGTCCGGGTGAGAGAGACACGCACACACACACACACACACACACACACACACACACACACACACACACACACACACTCACACACACGTCACACACACACAGTAGAGTGCTTAGGGTGAACCCGAGATCCGGAAAAACCCGATCTCGGGTTCCGTTTCCGTTTCCGTTTACAACAGGTTTTCAACAGACCACCAGTTGTCCTTGAGAGGGTTCCAGGGGGTCCCCAGGCTAAATGATGGAAAGTTGGTTAACCAGATGTAACTCTTGAGAATGTGAAAATGAAACCAAATGGACCCGCAAGGGTCCATTTGGTTTCATTTTCACACTCTCAAGAGTTAAAATATTCATCTGAATTAGCACTATTTGCAAAGTCCAGCCTGGGATTGTGAACAAAACCAAAAGAATTCTTTACTTTTAGGTCTTTGGGGCTAAAATGTCATCAAATGGTGGTCCGTGGCTCAAATGCTGAATGAATGGTGGTCCCTGGTGTCAAAAAGGTTGAAAACCCCTGGTTTACAAGAAATGACGCCCGGGCACAAACGGGCCAGTTCCGCGATGTCGTGGGTTCTTTCAGGCCGGTTCCCACATGTCCCCTGCCTGTCCCGGGTACAATCAGGCCGGTTCCGAGTTGTTTCGGATCTCGGTTTACACCCAAAACCCGGGGATTGGCTGCCACAGCTGTCAATCACCCCCGTTATCCCCCCTTGTTCTCCTCCAGCCAGTGAGAGGCGAGTCATGTGACTTTAGCAAAGCAGGAAGTTAGTGCATACGTCATCACAACACACACACACACACCAACAGGTTCTCATTGCCAGCGTCAATAGTTGACGCCGTTCTTGTCAAGCATGGCGTCAGAATGAGAAGCTATGGAATGTGCTTAGCATCACATGTCGGACGCTAAGGAATGTGATTAGGCGTCAAATATCGACGCCTATCGATGCATAAGTTCAACACTTGCTCCCTCTACCGGCCAGTCATAGAACTGCCAAAAAAATGCCACCAAAAAAAATGCAGCCACCCTGATTCGAACACGCAACCTTCTGACTACTAGCCAAGCTGCCTTACCTCCTGTGCCACTGTGAACCGTGCTGATTTGTGCATAGTTTTATCGTTTTAACTGAGGTTAAGTTTAGAGTTAGGATTAGGTTTAGGCATAGTTAGGTTTACGCCTACCCCTAATCTTAGTAAAACCATGTGCAAATCAGCAGGGCTCGGGTGGCTTAGGAGGTAAAGCAGCATGGGCAGTATTCAGAAGGTTGCCTGGTCGAGTCTGCACGGCTGCAAGCAAGTGTTCAACATAGCGTCCACATGGGACGACTAAGAAGATTCTGTGGCGTCAAAAAACAGACACAGACAAGTAGTATTGGTCGGCGAACAAATAGGAAGCAGTGGCAATGAGAATGGGTTGCACACACACACACACACACGCACACACACACACGCACACACACGCACACACACACACACACACACACACACACACACACCACACACACACACACACACACACACACACACACACACACACATACACACACGAAGACGGCAACAACTTCTCTCTGTCTCTCTCTCAGGGTCATACGCCAGGTTCCGGCGCTACGCGGGTCACGGCGGTCACGTGACCAACGTGCGCTGGTCATGTGACGACTCCATGCTGCTGTCGGTGGGCGGGGCCGACACGGCGCTGATGGTGTGGAGGCGGGAGCCAGGGGGCGTGGCCCCGGAGGAGGAGGAGGAGACTCCGGAGGACAGGCCGACACCCCCGGCCCCGCCCCCTCCTGCCCATAGCCCCTCCCCTCTGCCGGCTGACAGCGACGACTCTGAGGACGACGACACGGAGGAGGACGGAGGTGTGTGTGTGTGTCCATTTATCCATTAATAAATGGAAACTCGCTGCATAATATATTAACCCATTGTGTCCTGTCCAAGTCCGGTTAGAAAAAAGCCCTAAAAGCCCTAGTCCGATTGGAAAAATACCCCTAAAACCTGACTTTTTCTGTAAAACTTGACAGGACTGTCAAAGTCTAGTAAAAAAAATGATATCTCAGCCTCTGAAGCAGCTAGAAACAAAATTACAAAACTATTTGAATGCTCAGACCTTTGGCTTTCATGGAAAATTTCTTGAAATGGTCCAAATCATTATCACAATTTTAGAAAAATCACCAAAGTTAGAAATCATGATAATGTAATAAAATGTCTGCTAAAAATACCATTTCTGTCATTTCCCAGCCTCTGTAGTAGATTGAAATAAAAAAACAATCCCATTTGATAGCTTACACCTGTGCCTTCAACAGGCAGTTACCTTTCTTGGTCCAAACCTTTATCACAAAATCTGAAACGTCTACAAATTCAGAAAATATATAAAAATCAATGAAATGTCTACTTTCTTAGCCTCTGTAGCAGATGGAAGCAATATATATGAGATCTGACACAATAGGGTTCCATTAGAAAATACATTTATTTTGTAAAAAACACAATAATGAATATAGGATAATAAAATCAATAAAACTAGTAAACGTAGTACTGCTCTTATTGTTATACAGGAGGATATATGGGAGGATGATGCACAGTGTCATTTGTCAATGAAAACTGCAAATGTGCTTCCCAAAGCACTCTTTGCACACAGATACCTGGCAAAACAGTAGCACGAGTATGTTTCTTTGTTCCAAAGTTCTCTACCAACCACACAACGCAGCTCATCCTGTTGTCTCTGAGCTTGTCATGCTCAGACGCCGTCCCAAAGAAGCTGCAGAAGGTCCAAAAAGGAGCAAGAGAAGGAAGTTCAGGAACCATCTCAGCTTCCAGCGTGGTTCATATCAGCTGGCTGGTTATGGTGGAGCTGTAGACCTGGACCTGCAAATTCACATATACTGTATTTTAGTCACCTTGGAGGAAAGAAAAATGTTTACCTATAAGCCATCATGTGTTCAGACTTTATACTGTCTACATTGTTTATAATTATTGATACAGAATTGTAGAAAATGTACAATAAGTAAAATGTCATTACTATTTTATCATGATATTAGTAGTAGTCTGTTTTCATTACTATTACAATTATTATAGTAGTAGTAGTAGTAAAACACACCATTGTATACACCATTGTATAGTTGTTTACAAATGCTTTTTATATTAGAATTGATATAGTCAGCTTAGTACCGTTTTCACCCGTGTATAAAGTTATAACAACACGGTGGTACAATATTACTATCATCACATCACACACCCTAATTTCCAGATAATAATGTGAATATAATAATGACGCCCTTTGTAATCATTATTATACCGAGTTGCTTATTGTTTCTATATAAAGGTTAACAATGTTCGCTATTCTTAATCATTATGGTCGCTGTAGTAAATTCCGTGCATAACGGTACACGGGGCGTTCCCCAATCGTCGTCATTATACTGACGTTATGGTCATTGTAGTAAATTGCTGTTCATCCTCCTCCCGTATCTTCCTGTATAACAATAGCAAATATTTCTGCCCGACCGGCTCGTAGTAATATTATTTGTTCTTACCTCGAGATGTCCGTGTGTTGCAACCCCCGATGCTTATTATCATCGCGTCGCTATAATCATCATCAAAATCTTCATCTCCGCTGCTGTTGATGGTCATCCGTATCATAAATATCATCCTCGCACGAAATATCTTTGATTTTGTGGTCTCTTACGTGGAGCGTTTGGTAAACATGATGCTGATGGGCCATTGAAACACACGCACTATACGGTCCCTTTTCTCAGACATGCTAAGTATGCCTGGTTTGCCTGGTGGGTGGTGATGGGTGGAGTTCCACCTGAACTAAAGCCACACCCACAGCTTTAGTTGCATGATAAAGCGAGAGGAGTTAGGGGAGGGGCTGAGCATGTGATGTCACTATATTGAAGTGTTTTTCATTGGCACATTTGACAGGAAGAAATCCTAAATACAAAGCGAAGACATCATTGCACATGAAGAACACACCGAGGGGTCTATTTACATACTGTCACCTCTTAAACATGTACAAAATTGGAAAAAAATACAAAAATCACGGCACCCCCTCTTTAAAATAGACCCTTTACCCCTACACAAACAGTAAACGTCGCATGGAACCGATAGATTAACATCGCCGTTAGTCGGGCGTGCGGATGTGCACCCATGTGCCATCCATTGACTTTGTATTGATACGTGCGTGTGCGTGTGCGTGTGCGTGTGCGTGTGCGTGTGTGTGTGTGTCCAGGCTATGACAGTGATGTTGCCGGGGAGAAGCAAGCAGATTACAGCAGCAGGACATGTGCTGTCAGCATCAGAAACATGACCGGAACTAAACCCCACCTCCAGCACACACACACTGCAGAGGACAGGTACACACGCACACACACGCACACACACACATACCTGTTGTCCTGAAAGTAAAAGCTGTCTTAATGACATGTCTTCCGGTCTTTTACCATGCTTACCTCTGGAGTCAGGGAATCATGAAGTAAGTCATTTAAAATATGTTGCTTTATTAACCCATAGTAGGCGGGAACCCCTAGTGGTAGTTTTACCCTAGTTGACGGGAACACCAATATGCGTTCTGTACAGTATGTACAGTATCAAAAAATGTCAAAATTTGGTGATGTTACACAATAATTTGAAGTTTTCCAGTACACTTAGGTTAGTATTTCAGAGACATTTTTAGAATCGGGATAGTCTACAAGGGTTAAAGGGGCTTTACCATGCATTTAAAACCCGACATATTACGTTGTATATTAATGTTGCTCTTTAATACATCTTTATACCCACTGAAGCTTAAGCAACCATGTGCGTGCACGCCTAGGTGTTTTTCCATCCCAAATTTCGAGCGGTGCCGTAACCCCTCCAATGCCCAGCTTTGTGTGTCTGTCTGTCTGTACATGAGCGCATATTGTGTTACCTGTTGGGCTGTGATTGAATGTAATATAGAATGATCATAAGAGCGTCTGTCTGTCTGTCTGTCTGTCTGTCTGTCTGTCTGTCTGTCTGTCTGTCTGTCTGTCTGTCTGTCTGTCTGTCTGTCTGTCTGTCTGTCTGTCTGTCTGTCTGTCCCTACAGACCTCCTGTCAGTAGAATGCCTCCACGGCCTGACATTCTGCAGAGAAACAACCTCTCTAAGAAGAAGAAACCAGTGGAGGTCTGTCTTGTCTGTCTGTCTGTCTGTCTGTCTGTCTGTCCGTCCGTCCGTCCGTCCGTCCGTCCGTCCGTCCGTCCGTCCGTCCGTCCGTCCGTCCGTCCGTCCGTCCGTCCGTCCGTCCGTCCGTCCGTCGTTTTTTAACGTCAGCCTGATGACCAAAACATCTTCTTCCCTGACCGGCAGGGAATTCCGTTTGGCTTAGTGGTTAAGATATTAGCTTTCCACACAATCCTGGGTTCAAACCTCTCCTCTCCTCTCCTCTCCTCTCCTCTCTCCTCTCCTCTCCTCCCTCCTCCCTCTCCTCTCCTCTCCTCTCCTCTCCTCTCCTCTCCTCTCCTCTCCTCTCCTCTCCTCTCCTCTCCTCCCTCTCCTCTCCTCTCCTCTCCTCTCCCCTCCCCTCCACTCCACTCCACTCCACTCCACTCCACTCCACTCCACTCTACTCTACTCTACTCTACTCTACTCTACTCTACTCTACTCTACTCTACTCTCCTCTCCCCCCCCCCTCTATTCTCCTCTCCTCCCCTCCCCTCCCCTCTACTCCCCCCTCCCCTCTCTCTCTCCTCCCTCCCCTCCCCTCCTCTCTCCTCCAGGACCTGGTGTTGGACCACGTGTTTGGTTTCCGTGGTTACGACTGTCGTAACAACCTGCACTACCTCAACGACGGCGCCGACATCGTTTACCACACGGCCGCTACGGCAGTCGTGCACAGCCTTGGCACAGGTGCATGCTAATGCTATCGTAAAACTGCTATCAAGGACCATCTCACAGATCTCTGTGTCAACGGCAGTAGACTGCCATCTAGTGGTAGGTAAAACCTGTGTAGCAGCGCAATGCACTGGGCGTGTTGCTGTCAACTTCGTCGCTCTCCATTGGCTAGCAGCATACATGAGTCATCTAGCCTTCCTTATATAGGCTATGAGTATATTATCTATGGTCCTCACCACTAGGGGGATGCTGTTTCCCCATTGTGTCCTGATCAGATTCTAGTTCCTGATGCTAGATTCTAGTTGACAGCGCTAGACACTAAATTCTAGTCCCTGGTGTGAGGTTCTAGTTTTTTCTGGAAAAATCTCTTTCTGTGTCAGTGATGCTTAACATATTTCACAGGAAGGACCCCAGAAATATCTATAATTTAGCTGCAGAACCTCATCTAAAAACATGTTGTTCTAGGGGATTCCCCAGAAGCAAAGATTTAAAGATTTAGATTTAAGATTTAAGATTTCTTGAGTTAAAAAATGTTTGCTTCCCAAATACTGCATTCAGAGATTTGCATTTTTCAGAATTCTTTCAAAAATAGCAGAACAACAAGCTCATATCGCGCCACTCGGTGGCGCGATATGATCTGCTATTTTTCAACCGCTAAAACACCAAAACGCGTTCAGTACATAAAGGGTTACAGCTGCAGTATCTTGTTCTCTCCACCAGGAAGTCAGAGCTTCTACGCAGAACACACCGACGACATCCTGTGTCTGACTGTCAATCAACACCCTAAATTCAAGAACGTCATCGCGACGGGACAGATAGGTGAGGATGGCAATGGGCGTGTGTGTGTTGGTTTTTTGTATGTATTGTGTGTGTGTGTGTGTGTGTGTGTGTGTGTGTGTGTGTGTGTGTGTGTGTGTGTGTGTGTGTGGGCGCGCGCGCATGCCCTCTACCGAGTGCTGTGAAGTTTTCTTTAAAGGTGACTCATTGGCCACAAATATACCCATACGAGCACTTTTAGGCGCACACGTTTTGTAAAACCTGCCACAGCTCGACCGCAAGTGTAAGGAGCAGTCTGATCTCACGGAAAATGGACGCGAAGGTCTGTTCATGTGCATGACGGCGGCGTGGCTTTCACAAACTCTGCAGCCTGATCAACAGGGCGAGTAAGATTATGGGTGCACCACCCCCATCTTCTCTGCAAGAAATGTACTGATGCTAGATTTAACAGGGTTCCCCAATTAGTTATCCTCAAGGGCCATATCTTGACGAGGGTAACAGGCGGTCTATACATTTTAGGGCACCATCATGTGATCTACCTGCACGGTTACTGGTAGATCACGATCTACCCTGCTCTAAATTGTAAATCTCTAAATCTCTCTCTCTCGCTCTCTCTTTCTCTGTGTGTGTGAGAGTGTGTACGTGTGTGTACGTGTGTGTGTGTGTGTGTTTGTGTGTGTGTGTGTGTGTGTGTGTGTGTGTGTGTGTGTGTGTGTGTGTGTGTGTGTGTGTGTGTGTGTGTGGTGTGCATGTGTGCGTGTGCGCGTGTCAGGCACCCCTCCATCCATCCACGTGTGGGACGGGCTCACCAAGCAGACGCTGTCCGTCCTGCGCTGTCCGCACCCCGTGGGGGCGTCGGCTACCTCAACTTCAGCTCCACCGGCAAGCTGCTGCTGTCCGTGGGTGTGGAGTCTGGACACTGTGTGTGTGTGTGGAGGTGGCAGGAGGGTCAGTATGTTTACATTTCCCAATTGGGGGGGCGGGGGGGCAGGAGAAAATGGTATGGGAGCGGCTTCATCGCGTTGAAGTCGCACCCATACCATTTTCGGTTACAGGACTTTTATCAGGCAAATAACATCAGTTGTTGTTGAAGTTGCAACAGACACGCAGCATGCATAAAGCTAAAGGTCTGACTCAGAGAGTTTTCTGTTTTCAATGATGAAATGCTGTTGGTTTAGTGGTGCCACAGCTGTCGTTAGTTAGTAGCAGTAGTAGTGTTTCAATTCATTTTAAATATAAGCACTTTAATTTGTTCTGCATCTCATCATGCCATCATGTAGCGCGCCACTCGGTCGCTATGAGTTTGTAGATCTGATATTTTTCAATAGCTAAAGCATAGTAATAAACAGAACACCAAAACGTGTGCAAGTACACTATTAATAAAGAACTCTCTCTCTGTCTCTGTCTCTCTCTCCCTACAGGCAGCCAGGCGGCCAGTAGGGGGCGCCACCCAGACAGGGTGTTCGTGGTGGAGTTCCGGCCGGACTCGGACAGCCACTTTGTGTCGGTGGGGATCAAACACGTGAGGTTCTGGAGCGTGGCGGGAGGCGCTCTGCTGCGGCGCAGGGGCAGCCTGGCTGCCCTGGACGACGCCCGCGCTCAGACCATGCTGTCTGTGGCCTTCGGAGCCGTGAGTGTCTATCTGTCTGTCTGTCTGTCTGCGCCTTTCTGTTCACAACGTACAGCACGTAGTAATAATAATAAGCTTTATTTGTATAGCACCTTTCATGACATAAAATGCAGCTCAAAGTGCTTTACATTGCAATAGAGAAGAAGACAAAAAATAGTGGGACGCCGTGTTTTTTAGTTGCCATTTTGGATGGCATTCATGTTTCCAGGAGGGGCAAGTTCTGTGACCTACAAGATTTATATCTTGTACATGACTTATATTGGTCAAGTAAAGCATCAATAATAACATCAGTTGTTGAAGTTGCAACAGAAACGCAGCATGCATAAAGCTAAAGGTCTGACTCAGAGAGTTTTCTGTTTTCAATGATGAAATGCTGTTGGTTTAGTGGTACACAGCAGAATTTCAAGCACAACTCAAAGGCCGGTAACTGTGAGTGGAGAACGCCACATTAGGGCCCACCATGTTCATCAAATTATTTAGAGATGTACAAATATTAACTTAGTTATGCCAAAAGCTGGAAATACTAGGAAGTAAAAATGGAAAAAAGGAAACAAAAATACTGATTGGGAAAAAGACTAGCCTGGCAGGCCCAGCCTTATTTACCGTTGGAAGATTCAACTTGTGAATGCTACCGGCAACTGAATCTGGATAGAGGCTGCTTGGCTGGAATTCCCCTGACGTTACCTGTTGCGTAGCGCCGTTGTTTCTGATTGGATGTTGCTCCAACGAAGCTTTCCCCAAACGAATCAGAAGCCTCAACAGTATTTCAGCCTTCATAAGCCACACCCACTCATGGAGGTTCTTTGCCAGACGGAGTTGTGTTGAATTTGAACTTCAATGTAATGCAGTCTGGTACCAGGCTAGGAAAAGGCGGGGGGGGGGGGGGGGGGGGGGGGGGGGGGGGGGGGGGGGGGGGGGGGGGGGGGGGGGGGGGGGGGGGGGGGGCGGGGGGGGGGGGGGGGGGGGGGAGGGGGGGGGGGGGGGGGGGGGGGAGGGTAGGGGTTTCACGAGTCAAGGGATTCACATGTCTTAATGACTGCTGGTAGGGCGTTCCACATCGTCGCTTCGCTTCTTTGTGCTGAATCCGGGTTGCACATGGTCTGTTGGGCTTCCCTCTGGTGTTGTTGGGAGTGGACTGAGTCGCCACTTGTGCGCTATGAGCTTGTAGATCTGTTATTTTTCAATAGCTAAAGTAATGCTGATAATGCTAACTAATGCTAATGCTAATAAAGCATTGTTAATGATGCAAAGTAATGCTAAACTGCTGAATAACACTAATAAAGTGTCTCAGCCCTGAATCAGCATGAATAATGAAGTGACAAATCAGACTGAGGTCAGGCTAGCTAATAATGCTAAGCAATGTTAATGTTAAGTATGGTTAATAATGCTAATAACGCTAAGCAATGCTAATGCTAAGTATTGTTAATGATGCTAAGTAGTGCTAATGATGCTAACAGTGCTTAGAACACCAAAAGACGTATCCACCAAAAATGCATTAAGGTAGTATTTAGACAGGTACGTGGGTAGTCCTGGTGGTGTATCGACTCTGTCTTCAACCCTAAGACATTCCATGTGTCAAACCCACCATGTCTCTTAGGAACAGTATGTTCTACTTTCTGTTCCTGCTGTCATTCATGGCTGCCAGTTCCCACCTGACGTTGTGTGGGAGTCCTGACTGCTTCAGATGGTGCTGAATCACAGCTAGTTTACACAACGTCTTCAGACTAGGGTTTAAGTCCAAGATGTGCAGTTCATAAGGTCTGTCCTTAGATCCAAAGAGGACGATGCGATCTCCCACCATGCAACAGGACATCCAGCGTGTTGACCATGGACCAATCCCTCTGGGCTCCACTTTCTTCCAGAGGGTCTCTGGACTGAATCTCCACAGATCAGTCAGGTTGTCATAGCAACCACCGTGGCATCCACCAAATATGTACAGCTCTCCATTGTAGGTAAAGGCTGGATGAGCCCAGCGTTTTTCTGGTAGAGGCTGTGCTGAAGGTGTTCTCAGCCAGAGGTTGGTCTGCGTGTCAAACACTCTGAGGATGTTGATGCTACGGTACTCTCCTCCTCCAAATACAAACATCTTCGTCCCGATGATGGTAGCAGAGTGGTGTGATGAAAGAGGAGCTGTAGTGTCTCTGGTGTCGATTAAAGACCAGAGCATTGTGATGGTGTCCAACTTGTACATATCATTACAGAATCGCTTCCCCCGTATCCGTCCTCCGTGGATGAACATTACTGCCCCCAAGGCACAGGCTGAATGGTTCGTCCTCTCCTTTGGGACAGTTCCAGAAACTTTGGGCTTGAGCCATCTGTGGGAGTCCACATCAAATGCATAGAGGACAGTACAGTGCTCATTGGTGTGACAATTACAACCACCCCAGATGTAAACAAGATGAACTATCACCACAGCTGTGTATCCCCAGCAGTTGGAAGGAACCGGTCTCCTTGAGGTTCCTCTTCCAGTAGTCAACTCCCTCCAGCATAAAGCCACTGGGTTGAAGATGTGAACACAAATCCGCTCCTTCTTGAAGACATGGAGCCCTCCAAACGAGTAGACCTTATCTCCCACAGCAACAGCAGCCTGACTGGGTACATTAGGTCCTCTGTTATGATGCGTCCAGCGAAGCATTTCTCACAAACCCCTTTTACACAGATCCAAGAGCAGTCCTCAAATCCTCCTCTGTGAACTATTATGTGTGTGCTGGCACTGATATTGGTTCATCGGTGTGAGTATCACAAAAATTCTGGCCAATCAAAAGATTTTTTAAGATTTCAAACAGTTCACAGTGATGTCATCAGATATGGCTGGATATGGCTATTGATTTTTTAATATATCGAATGGATGCAACCTGGGACGTGTCTTCAGTGATGTATCCCAAGCTCATTGGGGTTTCGGGTCTCACAAACATCATACCCCTCACTCAGGCGACCCATCCAGGGTTACTGACGCCCCGACTCACGTCCCAGTAGCTACCCCTGATCTGTCCCACAAGGGAAAGGCCAGGGCCGTCCAATCCACCACCCCTGAAATACTCCACTAAAACTGGGAGGTACAATTCTGATGCGTGGAGGGACTAGGCTCTGTGGTTTGACACCTGTCCGTGCCTCTCCTACGTCTCACCAGGCCCAATCCTGCTCTCACCAGGAGGCACAGGACGTGTGCGTTGCACCAGACTCCCAGCGCCGGACATGGCAGAGACTCCATGAGCGGTGGACAAACGGCCCTCCTGAAGGACTAACCAAGGGTTTTTTTTGGGCGTCTTCCTCACGGAAGACACAGGCTGGGGCGCTAGCTCATACTGCTGACCCGGGTGCCGTCTACATTCTGGCTGTCACCCGTCTCTCCTGGTTGTCACGTAGTCTATTCCTATGAGTCACTATAAAGAGGTTAATTGTTTTTTTAATACATTGAATGGATGCAACCTGGGATGTGTCTTCAGTGATGTATCCCAGATACATCTAGAGTTGTGATAATATAAATGAGGCTTGCAGGCCAAACACATGGCTCCCTTTATCAACCATAGTAAAGTAAAGGTACTTTGTTAGTACATGTACGTACATACTTTGCTTGGGGATTACGTGGATTTTTGTCACAGATGTCCCTTTATTTTAACTTTGGGGACCCTCCAACTTGCACCCACATCGTTTTCATCGCTTTCAATCGTTTTCTACCTGGGCATCATGCGGCCCGGGGGCCAAATGCGGCCCTTTGGCTGACTTTGACCGGCCTGTGAAAGGGTACTGTGGTTTTCAACCAGTGGTTCGGGAACCACCAATGGTTCTTGAGAGAGTTCCAGTTAAATATGGAAAGTTGGTTAACCAGATGTAACACTTTGAGAGGGTAAAAAATGAAACCAAATGGACCCGCTCAACAGTTCAAATATTCATCATGTGAATTAGTCTACACAACTAGAGAATGTAAAAGATTAATGGTCGGACAGAGACTTAGGCCCTCATTTATCAACGTGA
>CM076974.1:49794194-49831282 GCA_039105355.1 Benthosema pterotum
TTGGTGAGTCATTAATTAATTGTAAATGAATTGTAAATTCAGCGTGATCATGATAAGGTAGCCTGCTTGACTGCAAAGGATGTAGCTACTGGAAGTTGGTAGCCTGTTGGCTGCTGCTGAGCCACGCATTTCGTGCGGACTACACACTTAACTACCTAATTTTAATAAACTCATCCACATTTAGGCCTTTTAAAAACAGCTGATCTACAATCTTGAAGATCTGCTAATTTCAATGATTTTTATAGAGTACATTAAAGTTGGCACACACACACACACACACACACACACACACACACACACACACACACACACACACACACACACACACACACACACACACACACACACACACACACACACACACACACACACACACACACACAGAGCACATTTTAAATTATGCACGTTACTTGTAACAACAGATCGGTACTATATTGAAGTATTGATACTTTTACTTAAGTAAAAACTTTAAGTACTTTTTTCACTACCTGTAATGAATTGTAGGCGTTGCCGATGTTAGTGATGACTTTACTGTAGATCAGAGTGGTGTCAGAACTAAACGTCCAACTTGTCCATTATTACTCAAACTAGCAGAGAACCCACCTTGTTTTGTCTGTCCAACACAAGGAATATTATTAAACTGTTTCATAAAAGCATAAGACTCTAGAATGGTATGGATGTGACATCATCATCATACCCATAAGTTACACAGGACACTTACTGAGGGGAAAAAACGTCTTTCTGGTCTTGACAGCTCATACATCCAGACCCAGAAAGTCTATGTTGTGTGCTTGTAGATCTGCTATTTTTAGTAAAGCTACCTACTATCTAGAGAATAACAAAAAACAGGGTCCTTGGAGATCCAGAAAACTGTACACCTAAATCTTTAATTCACCTTATTACATGGCTTGAATGAATGCTCCAATCAGAAGCCAGCGTTCTGGTCCATGTGAGCGGTGACATATTACACTATAATTCACCGCTCCGCTCTATAGGCCTATTGGACCGCTACATAAACAAGTTCCCCGAAGTGCAAACAGCTGTGTTCATATCAATCCGTGGTGCACTTCCGCATTTAGTTCCAGCACGCCGTTAGCGGTCCATTTGGTTAGCTACGTATTTGGTTGTTTACATGCCGTTGCCATCACCTCTCAAGGACTACTGGTGGTCCTTGGACCACTGGTTGAAAACCACTGACGTAAGCCATGTAATAAGCGGGATAACACCCTTCGATCTCCGGCTCGTCGGGTGTTATCCCTTACTTAATGGTCAGATCCTCACTGAGGATTTTAATAGTGGAAGACAATAAAGTCATTAATGTAACGTGTTGTTTAGCGTGACACTACCACTAATATTTATACATACAGTAGGCTAATTACTCATTAAGATCCACTTTAACCTGACCAGAGTCTCCAAGGACTGTATTTCAAGGTCTGATATAGTATTTAACTTTTCATCAATTTTCTTATAGCAGATATAGCAGATCTGCAAGCTCACAACATGTCACCCTTTAAGGTAAACTGGTAATAAATTCACAGAACTATTTTCAGATCATTACATTTTCTATGCATATTTAGAGAATACTCAGAATAGTCATGATTAGCATACATACAGTATAGCATTATATTAGTATATCATACTTCAGTATTAGTAGACTATAATACTATATATAATAACCATACTTACCAATTGTTCCTATTGTTAAAGCCGTAATTCATTAGTATATATTATATTTATAAAACATACTTCACGATGGCTCAGTGGTCCAAGCAGCTTGGGTGGTAATCCAGTGTGCTACGGGTTCGACTCCCGATCCCAATGGCATTTACTGTATGTCAACCCCCCCCCCCCCCCCCCCCCCCCCCGTTTCACCTCACCCCAAGCTACCAGCTTACTGTCTGTCCATCTATTAAACAAATGCAATAAAGGTGAAAACCACACATAAACAAACATAAAACAATAAAACTTACTCCTCAGTTGTTCCACTTGTCTTTCAGCAGCAGTCAGTCTGGTGTCTGTGCTGTTCATTTGAACAAGATTATCTGAAATGAGTATTAGCATTAAGTCACTCATACAGTAAATACTCACCAGGGCTGCAAATATTGGCCAATAATGACAGTCGAATATTCCTTTTTTTGTCATTTTGTCATTTTGTGTGAACTACTATTTAGCCTCAAAGTCCCTGTTCAGCACTACACACTTATACTTGCATTCACTGAACACCATATTGATCAAACCTTAACTTTGGTCAACCTGGTCATTAACATAAAATCTGTTTTCAAGGCTTTCAATCTGTCTCTCACTAGCACTAAGACCTTAGCTACACGACTCTGATCTTTAGTCGCCGAAAATGCTGTTGGGTTGGGTTTTTTCCACACAGATAAATAATGCAAAATACCCAGAGCCGTGGAGTTGTGTAGTCATGTGAAACAATGACGTCACCATTCATTAGCACAGGCCATGCTAACTATAATATATGTTAGAAATGTTTAGAAACTACACAGATCATCTGTCTGATTTTTCATGTTTTTTTATAACAGTGTTAACAACTTCATTGTTGCATCAACTGTAACACATTGTCAGCAAGCAAATCGTCTGTATGTTGCGCCCAATAGTTGTTTGTGGTGCAGGAGGACCAAGCTTAAATGTCAGAGTTTAAGATACCGACAGAGCACGTCCACTTCCTCATAGTGTTGAAGTTGAAGAGAGGATTATCTTTGTGCATAGCCATTCTTTTCAAGATCCACGTAGAACTATTCTTTCTTAAAGTTCATCTGACAGCTACATCAATGGCACGTCACACATGTATATGAGAATCATGCATATAGATACGTGTACACGTAGGCATCAAAAGGGGGTTCAGCCCTGTCCCTCTTTAAACAAACTGCAAGGACTAGCTATACTGTACTTGCATTCACTAAACACCATCTTGATCAAATTACCTTTGATTTCCTCCTTCAAGTTTTCAACCTGTACGTCACTGGTGTTGAGTCTGATCTCCAAGCCTTCAATCTGAGTCTTACTAGCATTAAGTCTGGTCTGGAGGTCTTCAACATGGACCTCACTGGTGTTGAATCTGGTTTGAAGGTCTGCAACATGGACCTCACTGGTGTTGAATCTGGTTTGAAGGTCTGCAATGTGGACCTCACTGGTGCTGGATCTGTTTTGAAGGTCTGCAATTTGGACCTCACTGGTGTTGAATCTGGTTTGAAGGTCTGCAACATGGACCTCACTGGTGTTGAATCTGGTTTGAAGGTCTGCAACATGGACCTCACTGGTGTTGAATCTGGTTTGAAGGTCTGCAACATGGACCTCGCTGGTGTTGAATCTGGTTTGAAGGTCTGCAATATGGACCCCACTGGTGCTGATTCTGGTTTGAAGGTCTGCAACATGGACCTCACTGGTGTTGAATCTGGTTTGAAGGTCTGCAATATGGACCTCACTGGTGTTGAATCTGGTTTGAAGGTCTGCAACATGGACCTCACTGGTGTTGAATCTGGTTTGAAGGTCTGCAATATGGACCCCACTGGTGCTGATTCTGGTTTGAAGGTCTGCAACATGGACCTCACTGGTGTTGAATCGGGTTTGTAGGTCTGCAATGTGGACCTCACTGTGTTGAATCTGGTTTGAAGGTCTGCAATGTGGACCTCACTGGTGTTGAATCTGGTTTGAAGGTCTGCAACATGGACCTCACTGGTGTTGAATCTGGTTTGAAGGTCTGCAATATGGACCTCACTGGTGTTGAATCTGGTTTGAAGGTCTGCAACATGGACCTCACTGGTGTTGAATCTGGTTTGAAGGTCTGCAATGTGGACCTCACTGGTCCTGAGTCTGGTTTGAAGGTCTGCAATGTGGACCTCACTGGTGTTGGATCTGGTTTGAAGGTCTGCAATGTGGACCTCACTGGTGCTGAATCTGGTTTGAAGGTCTGCAACATTGACCTCACTGGTGTTGAATCTGGTTTGAAGGTCTGCAATGTGGACCTCACTGGTGTTGGATCTGGTTTGAAGGTCTGCAATGTGGACCTCACTGGTGCTGAATCTGGTTTGAAGGTCTGCAATGTGGACCTCACTGGTGTTGAATCTGGTTTGAAGGTCTGCAACATGGACCTCACTGGTGTTGAATCTGGTTTGAAGGTCTGCAACATGGACCTCACTGGTCCTGAGTCTGGTTTGAAGGTCTGCAATGTGGACCTCACTGGTGTTGGATCTGGTTTGAAGGTCTGCAATGTGGACCTCACTGGTGCTGAATCTGGTTTGAAGGTCTGCAATGTGGCCCTCACTGGTGCTGAATCTGGTTTGAAGGTCTGCAATGTGGACCTCACTGGTGCTGAATCTGGTTTGAAGGTCTGCAATGAGGGCCTCACTGGTATTGAGTCTGGTTTGAAGGTCTGCCACATGGACCTCACTAGCATTCAGTTTGGCAGCCATTACTGAAAAATATCACAGATCCTCATTATGCTAAAATATGAAACATGAAACGAATTTCAACCTGTTAATGTTTAGTGTGGAAATAAAATGGTGATTTTAATATTATTTTTTAAAAGTTACATGTTAAATCTATCTAACGTATTAGTACCTCCGTTGTTCCTGATCAGTTCCTCACTTGCACTCAGCCGGGTTTCCATGGTTCTCTGTTTGGTTTCCATGGATGTCTGTTTGGTTTCCATTGCTGTCAGTTTGGCAAGGAGGGCTGAAAGCAGAGCATCAGCATTAGAGTCCTGCAAGTCTGTTTGTCGTCTGTCTGGACGTGGTGGGACCAAAACGGGCTGAACTCGAGCATAGAAGTATGCCGATCATATGGTCATCTAAACGTCCAATTCAGATTAATCACATATCCAAACAGTTTTGGATATAATATGTTACAAAAGTGGTTCTAAAGTAACAATCTAACAACATTGTTTTTCTTTTTTTGGTAAGCCTACTAAACTCAAATCAATAACCAATCAATAATGGCTCTGCAAAGCAAACAGTATTCAACATCTCAGCATATGGCTGGACCCAGATCACAGAACTCAATAAATACATATAACTGCAAGCAGTGATGAGACGGGACCAAGCAAGCAACTGAGGCAATAAGCATTCAATACAATATGCACGAATAAGCCATAGACATAGAAGACTGAACTTGAGAAATACATCAATATGTCCAAATATGTCATAGACATTGAAGACTGAACTTAAGAAATACATCAATATGCACAAATAGGTCATAGACATGGGAGACTGAATTTGAGAAATACTGTACATCATGTCTGGGAGCAGGGCAGGGTTCTTCAAAAATCACAAATTGTATTGTCAGTACCCAGACATGAACCCACAAACTCTTGTTCGTAATGCTATCGCTCTACTGACTAAGCTATCCAAATAGAATTATTTGTTTCATTGTTGTTAACAATGAAACAATCTATAAGGGGCGCAAAACAGTAAGCGATATTAACAATATGCACAAATAAGCCATCTGAGGGTGGAGCTCACTGGTCAAAGTGATAGACGTGTTCCCCATGGAAACAATTTCCATTACCTGGCCAAACAAGGCATGAGTTACGCCAGTTCAAATATTTCTCTAGAGCCCCCTTTGACCAATTGCAGTAAGACTGCTTTTAGTGCTATTTGGCATTCTCCTCTACCAAACTGTAACCACAACCTTTGATCAAAAAGGCATGAGTTACACCTATTTAAAGATTCGATTCTCTAAAATTTGGAATAGCGCCTATCTATGACCAATTGCGGTAAGACTGTTTTTATATTCAACATCATCCTCTACCAAACTGTCAAATTTCATAAGTACATTACAATGCATGTGTGTATTTGGGTAGAAGAAGAATTTTCACCAACAATTTTCACCAACAATTTCACAAACCAACTAAAATGCATGCCGTGCACAGTGTTGCGCAATAGCGCATTACAAATATCGCGTTACTGTAACAACGATACCTCCGGCAGAAACACAAGCTATACCGCATTATTTGTTAAATATTCTGTAACGTCACTAGAGTTGCTAAACGTCTGTTACACTGTTATCCGGATATTTTTCATGGATACGATCTTGGGTGCGACTGTGAAGAACGGCCAGTCTGCTTGCCGCCGATCTCCAACCCAATACAAATAAGCTAAAAGCTTCAAATGCCTGTCACCAGCGCAACTACAGCGAAAAGTAGAGATTACAGATGTCCCGTCTTCATTGGGCGTCACATATTTTATATGACTTCAACAAACAATTCTGAAGAGAGATAATGTTGTCCTGTTTAGCCACTGTGGTGCAGTAGGTGCACTAATTATCATGTTTGATATGTAAGATTCCAGTACAGTGTGCGTAGAGCCTGTACACTACAGCCCTCTGTCTACAGTGTGCATAGAGCCTGTTCACTATAGCTCTCTGTCTACAGTGTGCATAGAGCCTGTTCACTATAGCTCTCTGTCTACAGTGTGCATAGAGCCTGTACACTATAGCTCTCTGTCTACAGTGTGCATAGAGCCTGTACACTATAGCTCTCTGTCTACAGGTGCATAGAGCCTGTACACTATAGCTCTCTGTCTACAGTGTGCATAGAGCCTGTACACTATAGCTCTCTGTCTACAGTGTGCATAGAGCCTGTACACTATAGCTCTCTGTCTACAGTGTGCATAGAGCCTGTACACTATAGCTCTCTGTCTACAGTGTGCATAGAGCCTGTTCACTATAGCTCTCTGTCTACAGTGTGCATAGAGCCTGTACACTATAGCTCTCTGTCTACAGTGTGCATAGAGCCTGTACACTATAGCTCTCTGTCTACAGTGTGCATAGAGCCTGTACACTATAGCTCTCTGTCTACAGTGTGCATAGAGCCTGTACACTATAGCTCTCTGTCTACAGTGTGCATAGAGCCTGTACACTATAGCTCTCTGTCTACAGTGTGCATAGAGCCTGTACACTATAGCTCTCTGTCTACAGTGTGCATAGAGCCTGTACACTATAGCTCTCTGTCTACAGTGTGCATAGAGCCTGTACACTATAGCTCTCTGTCTACAGTGTGCATAGAGCCTGTACACTATAGCTCTCTGTCTACAGTGTGCATAGAGCCTGTACACTATAGCTCTCTGTCTACAGTGTGCATAGAGCCTGTTCACTATAGCTCTCTGTCTACAGTGTGCATAGAACCTGTTCACTATAGCTCTCTGTCTACAGTGTGCATAGAGCCTGTACACTATAGCTCTCTGTCTACAGTGTGCATAGAGCCTGTACACTATAGCTCTCTGTCTACAGTGTGCATAGAGCCTGTACACTATAGCTCTCTGTCTACAGTGTGCATAGAGCCTGTTCACTATAGCTCTCTGTCTACAGTGTGCATAGAGCCTGTACACTATAGCTCTCTGTGTACAGTGTGCGTAGAGCCTGTACACTACAGCCCTCTGTCTACAGTGTGCATAGAGCCTGTTCACTATAGCTCTCTGTCTACAGTGTGCATAGAGCCTGTTCACTATAGCTCTCTGTCTACAGTGGTCGTGGACTCAGTGTGCATAGAGCCTGTTCACTACATTATTACCTGCATTCTGCTCCGTCAGTGAGTTCAGGGCATCCTCCAACTTCTTGTCCAGAGTTCCGATGTTCTGGGCGTTGTCACACGGCCTGACTGCGATGCACACGTCTCCGGTGTAACACGCGGCGGCAGACTGCAGAATTGTCCAGGCCAAGAGAGCCAGGACGTGAGTCTTTGCCATCACGAGGACGTCTGTGTTCTCTATGAACCTGTTAATGGTAGCGGAGGCAACTTGATGCACTGAGAGCAGAGCCAGAGCTGTCACCTGACAGATACCTGAAGGGGAGTGCCCTTTTATAAGGAAATACTTTTACATTTACCCGAGTATTTATCTTTGTGAAAATCAGAGCTGCAAAGTTAGAGGAAAAGGCAAGAGTGTGTTTAAGAGAGATGATAACAGAGGCATACAAAATGTTCAGAGGGTTTGCTGTAAACATAAGGGGAACACCAGTGTTAAAATAGTTTTGGGCGTTTCATTTCAGTTTAGTTTTAGTTAGTTAGTTTAGTTCATTTTTAGAGTGGGTTTACTATTTTTTATTTAGTTGAAAATGCTTAGTTTTACCTTAGTTTTAGTTTGATTTATTTGTCAGGTACAGGATTTTAAAAAGCAGGGTCATTAGAACTCATAAACTCAGCATTAATAGTGTATAAATTTGCATTATGTGTCCTCCAAAAAATCCCTACAAAGTGATATTGTCTTAGTTTTAACGACATCTGAGACAGACAGGCAACATTAAGATGAAGTTATGCCTGTGTGGACAGAAAGCATCATGAATGGGAGTATTTGGGAGAAGTCAAGGTGAAAATCATTGGATAGTAGATTCACTTTATTTGTCACACACGGTGAGGCACATATATGTTGACAACCTCTGATCATCATCATGGAAGCTGATTGCAGTCATTCCATTACATGCATGCATAGGACAGCTTTTAATGACGTTTTCATCAGAACAAGTTCTACCTGCTAACCCACATATGTCAAACTGAAGGCCCGGGGGCCAAATCAGACCCGTGAATGGATTATCTTTGGCCGGCGGGATGATATTGAATTAGAACTGGCCATCTGGTATATTGCACACACGGTGATGAGAAATTAATACAACTAAAATTGTTTTACTTCCTCAACTCAGTCTCATTTATTTTCTCAATTAACTCAGCACTTGGTGAGGATCATAGAAGAAAAAGATTTTCCCCGAGAAATAGCGCGCCACAGAGTGGCGCGCTATGAGACATGAACACCTGCTATTTTTCATTAAAACTTAAAACAGTTTTTTAATGCAGGCAGTTTCATCTTTACAATTATCTTGCCATTAAGAGACATTGATTTTGATGGAAAATTACTTTTTTTGCTGTTTGACAGGGACGTCATCGTAAACTGGTGTTGAAACACAGATCGGTATCTCCGGCCCTCGACTTGTACCAATTTTTCTATTTTGGCCCACTCTGTATTTGAGTTTGACACCCCTGTGCTAACCACTTTGTTAGGTTTGGCAAGACAGCTTAGTTGTGGTTCACTTTCCATCTGAAGGCATGAAGATGTTCTAGATCTGTAATGGGAAACGATTCCACACAGGCACGCAGGCACGCACACACACCACACACGCGCGCAACAACAAGGAACGAGGAAATTTGAGACAAAAACAAGGAAACTCGAGGAAGAAAACAAAACAACATAAACACGATGACTAATGGAGGGTCATGGAGCTTTGTTTAATACATTGATTAATCCACTTTAATCACGGTTGATGCTAACCGAATTAGCATCTTATTCGGCTAACATTGGAAGCATTCTCTTGTAAATAATGTCAACATACATATGTGCGTGTCCATATCTGAGCATATTGTGGCAATCAGTGGCCACAAGCAGTGCACTGAGGGCCTCAGTGCACTGCTTACGCTTGTGAAACTGCTGTCGTCTTTACTTCTCTCTTTTTAATTCTGATCTTTTTCATGTGGTGAAAATGAACACTATGATTATGGTTTTCTTTGATATATAGTAGGGGTGGGACGATTCACTTACCTCACGATACAATACAATATTGGTATTTAGGCTTATTAATCGATTCATATTGCGATTCTTAATTATGCTGTGATTGGATTTGATATATTGATATGTTGCATCTTTCCCCACAAATGACTGAGCTTTTATGATACTAGAACATTTTAAAGGGGTGTTCCACCCATTTTCAATATTTTTTTTTACATATGTGTAAATGTGTAATGCCCATTTGTACGCCCTCAGATAAAAAGGTCCTAAAAGAAAAATCATGAACAAACACAACAAAAACACAACTTGATCAGTTCAATCAACTAGAACATTTTAAAGCAATTTTAAACAATGTAGATAACAAAAAGTTCAATCATACACATCAATGCAGCCGGATAACACCAGTTAGTCTTTCTGACATGAACAAATCCGTGAATAGGCCTACATACTATAAGTATGAAAAAATCGATTTTGAACCTGGTGATTCGATATTTATATCATGACATTAAGCATTGCAATATATTGGCATATCAATTTTTTTGCCCACCCCTAATATATAGTAAAACATAACTTTGTTCTATCGATGATCTCATGTGATAATGAAGGTGATCAGTTAGATTAGTCAACATGAGCTAAATGTTTGTACAATAATGTTAATATTCAGTGATACTCATGGATGTTGTTGTCATAATGTGTCATATATACAGACATCAACACATCATCACAGTCTGAATATTAATCAGTAAAACATACAACACACAACAATGCTTTTCAATGTGTTTATTGACAGGATGGATATGAACATTATGGAGGATCTTTAACATAATGCTGTTACATTAGTGTTTCAACATAATTTAAACTAATCATTATTTCAGATTATTTTCAAAGCATATTAAAACAGTAGATGAAAAGCTGACAGCACTGAGCAGCTTGATGAAAGATAGAGATGAAGTGAAAAGAGTTTGTGTAGATTCAGGTAGATCAGAGACTGGCTAGCATATCACTGTCTAACAAACAAAGTGAACTAATTAAATAAACGAACAGAAAAAGCCTATAGCCTACTACCAATCTAGAACTGTAGAAATTAAACATGATAGTAAAAGTACTCTCAAATGGACAAAACACAATAATTTATTGAATCAGGTGAACACTTCATCACCAAGACCCAATACTTTTCATGTCAATGATTTTTGTTCTTAAAAGTTGATACCATAAGAAATGGCATGCTGCTGCTGCTGCTGCAAATCTTTCTGAATCAATGATAACGTAATGGTACCAGTAGCAGTGCTACATAGAATAAAGCAGAACACCATTGAAGACATTGTGGTTGTTTATGTTATCAAAGAGCCTGTCCCCTACCTCTAAACGCATGTCAACAGTAGCCACGTTTCCATAAAACCTTTGCGAAAATAGGAAGAGTATGAACTTAAGTCGAAAAAAGAAGAGAGCGAATTGTCCGCTGTTTCCATTAACTGATGAAATGCGATATTGTAGACTACACCATGTCATCTGCAGCGCGGCACGTGCGAGGAAAAAGGGTTTGAACTTTATTAACGGAATAATATCTCTAAGGGCAGAGCCCGGTCATGCAAAACAACTGTTTATGTCTGATATCACTTGCGTATCTTAGCTATCATGTATGATGATACAGATCAGTAAATATAGGACCTGTAGCTGCCCTGCGACTTTCATGATTTGAACAAACACGATGGGAGTCTGAAACGTTATTGGCCATGCGTCCCTCGTCCGTTCTGAGCGTTTTTTGTAGAAATATAAATATATATATAAATTAACAAATAACAATGCACTCATCGGCAGGCCACACAACTCTTCAAATGCGCTATAATGCGTGTCCAGTGCTTTCCAATAGAAAGTCTTTTCGCAAGCTGTTTCCATACCTCATTTGCGCATTAGGCTCTTCCGATATGCTCCAAAATACGGCACCCTTCAGCGAGAAATTATTTTTTGCGCAAAATGGAAACTTATTCGCATTTTGAAGTGTTTCCATTCAACATTCTCTTCGCAAGAGCCGTTTTTGCGCAAAAATAGGGCTTATGGAAACGTGGCTAGTGCACGGCTGCCAACTTTTGGAAAGTGCCTGGAGTGTGATCTGGCACAAAGACCCTTTGGCCGCGTGGCGGGGGAAAAAAAATGCATTTTTTTTTACCATGATTTGACACGTTTTCGCGATTATTACCATCCATTTCCCTAAATTAAGTTCTGATCCCAAACATTACATCCAATATATGTCATTAACCAATATTTTATATAATTTAAATATTTATGTTCACATCAAATGCATTTCCCAAAATCCCCACTCATTTCTGTAGTCTTATTCTAAAGCAGGGGTCTCAAACTCAATTTGCCTTGGGGCCACTAGAAGCAGAGCCTGGTTGAGGCCGGGCCGCAGCCACAGCGCGTCACCTGGACAAACGTTTTTTTGCCGTTTCAAGCCTATTTTTTCGCCATTTTCGCCTTCATTTCACTTAAATTTAAGTATATTCAGACTCACCAATGTGGGATAAAGAGTGTGTGCATATGTGGTGTTGTGTCGCACAAAAAACAAAAATAACATCTCTATAATAATATTTCTATTCCTTTCTATTTCCATTCCTTCCTTCCTTTTGATACCACTGTGCTATCTGTTTCATTCAGTCACATAATAGGATTATGATGATAATAACTATAATTGAACAATATTAAATGGACTATTTACTACAAACAATACACCTGGACAAAATAACTGGACCAGGCAACCCATCAACAAAGTGGCTCTGATTTGATTGTGATGGCATGAATTACAACCAATAAGGAAGCAGTAACAAAATGTTTACTTTATCTATATATTCCTCCTAACAAAGCCAACTACAGCAATTTTGAACTTATACAGCCACTACAAAGCAGCGCCATAAAATAAATAAAATCAAAAATATAGTTTGTCAGTGTCACTGAGAAACTAGTCTTGCAAACATGACGCTAGAGTAGACCATCAGAATCGCCACTTAGGCCCAACCCAACGAGCAGCATTGGTTTCCCAATAGTTGTCATGTTTTACACATGCCTAAATAGGCTTTTATTTATTTGCGCTAGCCTCTTTGAAAACTATATACCAGTTGCGCGACGTCTCATCATTTTGCTGGCAATGCTGTCTGCAGTGGTCGCTCAATGGGGCTTTGAAAATACTATTCAGCACGTTCGGTTTCTGACCCCACAATGTCGCAACTTTTCTACTAGATGGCTATGATTCTATCCAGCGCAGATGTAAGCCTGCCCTGGATCAACGACAACACCGTTCACTACAAGGCAAGGGGGACACAACAGCTCGTTTTAGACTACTTACCTTAGCTCAGCGTGCTGCTTTATAATCCATGCATCCGCCCGTATCGGGCTTTAGAAAACGGCTCTGCTGTCATTATTTATCAAACCGAACGCAGTCCTTGGTAAAAAGGCAAAGTTTTCTTTTCCCTGCATGTGTTTGTAAACAAGGAGCGGTGGATAGAGAGACGCCATGACAGGATCTCGCCCGTACTGCAGCCAATGGCGTCATTGCATTTCATCAGATTGACAGTTCAGCGACAAATCAGAATGGACTATACTGCACGGGGGGATATCCGGTTCCTCTTTGCTATTCTGTGTAAATGGCAAAGCCAGTAGGCGGGCTTTAAACAGGATCTCAGCAATCAACAGTCAATAGTAACAGACTGTTCTCCCGCAAAATGCTTTTGGTTGCCTGGTCGGTTTTGACGGGGGAACTCGTGGCCGTCGCGGGCCACTTTGTCTTGGCTCTGATTTTCGAGACCCGTGCGTGTGAAGATGGGGGTGTGGCGTGTGCTCGTGTGATATCCATCAAATCCGTGTGAGATACGGCCATTGCGTGTGTGTTGGTAGCAGTGGGCTAGTGTCTCCCACCTCCAGCTCTACCACCATTCCACTAGACATCTGTTCCCATCCTCCACTATTGTATCCACAGTTAGCGAAGAGCCTCTGCTCATTCTTATACATCCAGACACAGAAACGCTCTGATAGCCAGACGTTAGATGCAGCATAGGTGAAGTGATAGAGACCATGGATTGGTGGAGAAAAGACCCCTGAAAACACAGGATGAAAGTACACATTACATTAATAAAAGTAAAATAAATGAATACAATTATAAAAGTAACAACTCTAATAAAAAGTCAGATGTTCAAAATTAAAATGAACTAAAAAGTTGTGTGAGTTCATTTGTTTGACAACTAGTTACTTTTAGACTTTGATTAGTATTACAAAACATAATATTAACTACCTAATTTAATAAACTAATCCACATTTAGGCCTTTTAAAAATAGCTGATCTGAAGAAGAGGGGGTCCCGCACACTGTCTTCACTTTTAAATAGCTTTATTTAGGCAAACAACGTTTCGGTCTGAACGATCTTCATCAGTTTTTTTTTTTTTTTTTTTTTTTTTTTTTTTTTTACAAAAATAGCTGATCTACAATCTTGAAGATCTGCTAATTTCAGATGATTTTTATACAGTAGGCCTACATTTAAAAGTTGACACATGCGCACGCACGTACACATGCACGCACGCACGCGCGCACACACACACACACACACACACACACACACAACACACACACACACACACACACACACACACACACACACACACACACACACACACACACACACACACACACCACATTTTAAATTCTACACATTTACTTGTAACAACAGACTAGGGCTATATTGCGTATTGCTACTTTTACTTAAAGGGATATTCCACTTAAAAAAAAAAAAAAAAACATTTGCTCATCCTTCCTATACAAACCCATAATAACTTCATTCCATAATAACTCCATAATAACTCCATTCTAACCATGACAGATTATTCAAAAACAACCCATCATTTTTTCTGTTATTGTCCTCCTAATATGTGAGAGGACTGTAGAATTTCATTTGCAGTTTTAATTTATTTTTAAATGATTGTTTTATTCATTTAGGTGGGCACACCTAAATATGGAACCTGCTACATGTTCCAAAACAATATTTTTAAAATAAATGAAGACTGTAAATGAAATTCCACAGCCCTTTCACGTATTAGGAGGACTATATCAGTCATCAGAAAAAAAGATGGGTTGTTTTCGAATAATCTGTCATGGTTAAAATGGAGGTTTAATTTATAATGGATTCGTATAGGAAGGAGGTGGAGTTTAGGCACATGCTATATTGAGACGTCACACAATTCATGTTGACTCCATTGGTCTGTGTTCATTGCCAACGGCCCCGCCCCCAGGAAGAAATAATAAAAACTTTTTTTGTACACCATTTGCCATAGAAACGATCTCAGGAGGTCTAATGAAGTACTGAGACCTAATAAACATTGGAAAACTGGGAAAAGACCAAAATTAATGGCACCCTCACTTTAAGTATTCTTTTTTTTACTACCTGTAGATGAATTGTAGGCGTTGCCGATGTTAGTGATGACATTACTGTAGACCAGAGTGGTGTAAGAACTAAACGGTCCAAGTTGTCCAACATCACGCGTACTAGCAGAGAACGCCACCTTTGTTTTGTCTGTCAACACAGGAGGGGTATTCTCAAATATCATCAAACTGTTTTATAACAGCATGAAGCGTCTAGATCTGGCATCATCATCATACCCAGAAGTTACACAGGGACACTTACTGAGGGGAAAAAAAAACTTTTTTCTGGTCTTGACAACTCATACATCCAAACAGAAAAGTCCATGTTGTGTACTTAACTAACAAAAACAGGGTACCCTTAAATCTTTCATTCACCTTAATGGTCAGATTCTCACTGACACTAACATGTTGTTAGTGTGACACTACCACTAATATTTATACATAAACTCATTAAGATCCACTTTGATGATCGGATCGGAGTCTCCAAGGACTCTATTTCAAGGTCTGATAGTATTTAACTTTATATCAATTCTCTTAAATGCAGATATAGCAGATCTACAAGCTCACAACATGTCACTCTTTACAGTTATCTTAAACTGGTAATAAATTCACAGAACTAGTTTCAGATCTTTACATTTTCCATGCATATTTAGAGGCATAGATGCAAATCTCAGTATTCAGTCTTCATACTAAATATGATGTTTACCATACGTACAGTATAGTATAAGTATGTCATACTTACCGTATTACTTTAACATTAGTTTTTTATTGCTACTTTTCATATTCATGTATATTGTTAGTATATAATATTTATAAAACATACTCCACAGCATGGTCTGTGGCTCAGTCGTCCAAGCAGCTTGGCTGGTAATCCAGTGTGCCATGGGTTCGACCCCCAATCCCAATGGCATTTACTGTATGTCAACCCCCCCCCCGCCCCCATCTCTCACACCTTTTCCTACCAGCTTACTGTCTGTCCATCTATAAGACAAATACAATAAAGGTGAAAACCACACATAAACACACATAAAACAATAAAACTTACTCCTCAGTTGTTCCACTTGTCTTTCAGCAGCAGTCAGTCTGGTGTCTGTGGTGTTCATCTGAGCAACATGATCTGAAATCAGTACATTAGCATTAAGGCAGTACAGTAAATACTCATTAGGGCTGCAACTATTGGCCAATAATGACATGTCATTTTGACATTTTGTATGAACTATTATTAGCCTCAAAGTCCCTGTTCAGCACTACACACTTATACTTGCATTCACTGAACACCATGTTGATCAAACCTTAACTTTGGTCAACCTGGTCATTAACATTAAATCTGTTTTCAAGGCTTTCAATCTGTCTCTCACTAGCACACGACTCTGATCTTTAGTGGCCGAAAATGCTGAAAAAGCACGTCCACTTGCTTATAGTGTTGACGTTGCAGAGAGGGTTATCTTATAGCCATTCTTTAAGACGGTGACGGAGCACGTCCACTTCCTCATAGTGTTGACGTCGCAGAGAGTGTTATCTTTGTGCATATCCATTCTTTTCATATCCACGTGGAACTATTTTTCTTAACATTCATCTGACAGCTACAGCAGTGGCAACGTCACATGTATGTGAGAATCATGCATATAGAGACGTGTACACATAGGCATCAAAGGGGGGTTCAGCCCTGCCCCTCTTTAAACAAACTGCAAGGACTGGCTATACTGTACTTGCATTCACTAAACACCATCTTGATCAAATTACCTTTGATTTCCTCCTTCAAGTTTTCAACCTGTACGTCACTGGTGTTGAGCCTGATCTCCAAGCCTTCAATCTGAGTCTTACTAGCATTAAGTCTTGTCTGGAGGTCTTCAACATGGACCTCACTGGTGCTGAATCTGGTTTGAAGGTCTGCAACATGGACCTCACTGGTGCTGAATCTGGTTTGAAGGTCTGTAATATGGACCTCACTGGTGTTGAATCTGGTTTTAAGGTCTGCAATGTGGACCTCACTGGTGCTGAGTCTAGTTTGAAGGTCTGCAACATGGACCTCACTGGTGTTGAATCTAGTTTGAAGGTCTGCAAACTGGACCTCACTGGTCCTGAGTCCGGTTTGGAGGTCTACAACAAGGACCTCACTGGTATTGAGTCTGGTTTGAAGGTCTGCAATGTGGACCTCACTGGTGTTGAATCTGGTTTGAAGGTCTGCAACATGGACCTCACTGGTGTTGAATCTGGTTTGAAGATCTGCAACATGGACCTCATTGGTGTTGAATTTGGTTTGAAGGTCTGCAATGTGGACCTCACTGGTGTTGAATCTGGTTTGAAGGTCTGCAATGTGGACCTCACTGGTGTTGAATCTGGTTTGAAGGTCTGCAATGTGGACCTCACTGGTGCTGAATCTGGTTTGAAGGTCTGCAATGTGGACCTCACTGGTGTTGATCTGGTTTGAAGGTCTGCAATGAGGGCCTCACTGGTGCTGAATCTGGTTTGAAGGTCTGCCATGTGGACCTCACTGGTATTGAGTCTGGTTTGAAGGTCTGCCACATGGACCTCACTAGCATTCAGTTTGGCAGCCATTGCTGAAAAATATCACAGATCCTCATTATGGTAAAATATGAAACATGAAACGAATTTCAACCTGTTAATGTTTAGTGTGGAAATAAAATGGTGATTTTAATATTATTTTTAAAAGTTACATGTTAAATCTAACGTTATAGTACCTCCGTTGTTCCTGATCAGTTCCTCACTTGCACTCAGCCGGGTTTCCATGGATCTCTGTTTGGTTTCCATGGATGTCTGTTTGGTTTCCATTGCTGTCAGTTTGGCAAGGAGGGCTGAAAGCAGAGCATCAGCATTAGAGTCCTGCAAGTCTGTTGGGACGTGGTGGGACCAAAACGGGCTGAACTTGAGCATAGAAGTATGCCGATGATATGGTCATCTAAACGTCCAATTCAGATTAATCACATATCCAAACAGTTTTGGATATAACATCTTACAAAAGTGGTTCTAACAATCTAACAACATTGTTTTTCTTTTTTTGGTAAGCCTACTAAACTCAAATCAATAACCAGTAATAATGGCTCTGCAAAGCAAACAGTATTCAACATCTCAGCATATGGCTGGACCCAGAACTCAGAAGTCAATAAATACATATAACTGCAAGCAGCGATGAGACGGGACCAAGCAAGCAACTGAGGCAATAAGCATTCAATACAATATGCACGAATAAGTCATAGACATGGAAGACTGAACTTGAGAAATACTGATCATCATGTCCAAATAAGTCATAGACATGGAAGACTGAACTTGAGAAATACATACAATATGCACGAATAAGTCATAGACATGGAAGACTGAACTTGAGAAATACTGTACATCATGTCTGGGAGCAGGGCAGGGTTCTTCAAAAATCACAAATTGTATTGTCAGTACCCAGACTTGAACCCACAACCTCTTGTTCGTAATGCTATCGCTCTACTGACTAAGCTATCCAAATAGAATTATTTGTTTCATTGTTGTTAACAATGAAACAATATATAAGGTCCGCAAAACAGTAGGCGATATTAACTAACTATATTAAATAAGCCATCTGAGGGTGGAGCTCACTGGTCAAAGTGATAGATGTGTTCCCCATGAGCCAAGGAGCATGTGGAAACAATTTCCATTACCTATGGCCAAACAAGGCATGAGTTACGCCAGTTCAAACATTTCTCTAGACCCCCTTTCCCCAATTGCAGTAAGACTGCTTTTAGTGCTATTTGGCATTCTCCCTCTACCAAACTGTAACCACAACCATTGATCAAAAAGGCATGAGTTACACCTATTTAAAGGTTTGATTTTCAAAAATTTGCAATAGCGCCAATCTATGACCAATTGCGGTAAGACTGTTTTTTATTCGACATCATCCTCTACCAAACTGTCAAATCTCATAAGCATATTACAATGCATGTGTGTAGAAGAAGAAGAAGGGGTAGAAGAAGAATTTTCACCAACAATTTCACCAACAATTTCACAAACCAACTAAAATGCATGCCGTGCACAGTGTTGCGCAATAGCGCGTTACAAATACCGCGTTACTGTAACGACAATACTTCCGGCAGAACACAAGCTATACCGCATTATTTGTTAAATATTCTGTAACGTCAATAGTGTTACTAAGCGTCTGTTACAACCGTTATTCGGATATTTTTATGCATACAATCTCGGGGGCGACTGAGAAGAATGGCCAGTCTGCTTGTCGGCCGATCTCCAACCCAATACAAATAAGCTAAAAGCTGTGCTGTTTACTTCCAAATACTGTCACTTTTCTGCTCAGAGAGAGAGAGTCAGAGAGAGAGAGAGAGAGCGCCTGCCCCCCTAAACAAGATGGCAAGGGAAAAAATCCCAATTTTAAAATATTATACAACTCTCTCCTCTCTTCCTCATTTAAAGTACTGTCTTTGAATTCAATCAAACTGGACTATCAAAAGCTTACTGTCATTCCGTGTATCTACAAGTGTGTGAACTTGCATATAAGCACGCACTCACAGAATCCAAGTGCCTGTCACCAGCGCAACTACAGCAAAAGTGGAGATTACAGATGTCCCGTCTTCAGTCGCTTCTCAGCAGATTGTTACATTTCCAAGTTGCCAATACTCTGTTTAGTGTATATTTTCATTGGGCGTCACATATTTTATATGATTGCATAGAGCCTGTTCACTATACTGTAGCTCTCTGTCTACAGTGGTCGTGGTCTCAGTGTGCATAGAGCCTGTTCACTACATTCTTACCTGCATTCTGCTCCATCAGTGAGTTCAGGGCATCCTTCAACTTCTTGTCCAGAGTTCCGATGTTCTGGGCGTTTCACACACAAACTGCCTGACTGCGATGCACACGTCTCCGGTGTAACACGCGGCGGCAGACTGCACAATTACCCAGGCCAAGAGAGCCAAATCGTGAGTTTTTGCCATCACGAGGACGTCTGTGTTCTCTATGAACCTGTTAATGGTAGCGGAGGCAACTTGATGCACTGAGAGCAGAGCCAGAGCTGTCACCTGACAGATACCTGAAGGGGAGTGCCCTTTTATAAGGAAATACTTTTACATTTTACCCGAGTATTTATCTTTGTGAAAATCAGAGCTGCAAAGTTAGAGGAAATGGAAAGATTGAGTTTAAGAGAGATGATAACAGAGACATACAAAATGTTCATGAGGGTTTGCTGTAAACATAAGGGGAACACCAGTGTTAAAATAGTTTGGGGCGTTTCATTTCAGTTTAGTTTTAGTTAGTTAGTTTTAGTTCATTTTTAGAGTGGGTTTACTATTTTTTATTTAGGTGAAAATGCTTGGGTTCACCTTAGTTTTTAGTTTGATTTATTTGTCAGGTAAAGAATTAAAAAAGCAGGTCATTAGAACATAACATAAACTCAGCAGTAATAGTGTACAAATTTGCATTATTTGTCCTCCAGAAAATCTCTACAGAGTGATATCGCCTTAGTTTTAACTACATCTGAGACAGACGGGGAACATGATGAAGAGATGAAGTTATGCCTGTGTGGACAGAAAGCATCATGAATGGGAGTATTTGGGAGAAGTCAAGGTGAAAAATCATTGGATAGTAGATTCACTTTATTTGTCACTTAAGCACACGGTCAGGTACATACAGTACCTGTATATGTTGACAACCTCTGATCATCATCATGGAAGCTGATTGCAGTCATTCCATTACATGCATGCATAGGACAGCTTTTAATGACGTTTTTATCAGAACAAGTGCTACCTGCTAACCACTTTGTTAGGTTAGCAGGACAAATGTTGCCAACTTGGTGCATTTGTCACTATATTTATTTTCAACTTTTCAACCCCCCCAGCACCCATATTAGGAGAGCCAGCGAAATCCAAAAGCGACCTCGCCCGCGGGCGCCCGGTTTCAAAAGCGGGCGCCCGCTTTCACAAAAACGGGCGCCCGTTTCACAAAAACAGGCGCCCGTTTTCAAAAGCGGGCGCCCGTTTTCCACAAACTAGGCTATGCCTAAACCTAACTCTAACCCTAAACTTAACCTCAGTAAACCTATGCCTAAACCTAACCTAACCATAACCTTTTGAAAGGGCGCCCCGTTTGTGAAAACGGGCGCCCGTTTTCAAAAGAGGGGCGCCCGCTTTCACAAAAACGGGCGCCCGCTTTTGAAACCGGCGCCCGCGGGCGAGGTCGCTTTTGGATTTCGCCCCTGCTGCATATTAGTGAAAAACTTCTGACGGAAAATCTGGTGCTTTTTTGCTGGTGAGTTGGAGTGAAATTGGTTGACAGGCGCCAGAGATAAAACCATTTTCACCATTTTTCCTTCTTAGAAAGGACCATTGGTAACCAAATGGACCCTTATAGATCTGTAACTCTTGAGTGCGTAAAATGTAACCAAATGGACCCTTACGTATGTATTATATGTATTTTTGACCAATGTTTTGCAAATTATTTATTTATGGCGGTCCCCCGTGGCTAAAATGCAGAATAAATAGTGGGCCCTGGTATGAAAAAAGGGTTTGAAACCCCACTGCTCTAGTGCATTCTGGTGCATTTTGGAAGTGCCACTAGTGCATTTTGGATTTCAGCAGTTGGCAACACTGGGCAAGACAGCTTAGTTGTGGTTCACTTTCCATCTGATGAGCAATTAGTCTCTGTTGATGAGAAAGTGCAAGGCATGAAGATGTTCTAGATCTGTAAAGGGAAACGAATCCACGCAGGCACACACACACACACACACACACACACACACACACACACACACACACACACACACACACACACACACACACATGCAACAACAAGGAACGAGGAAATTTGAGACAAAAACAAGGAAACTCGAGGAAGAAAACAAAACAACAGATAAACACGATGACTAATGGAGGGTCATGGAGCTTTGTTTAATACATTGATTAATCCACTTTAATCACGGTTGATGCTAACCGAATTTGCATCTTATTCGGCTAACATTGGAATCATTCTCTTGTAAATAATGTCAACATACAGTACATATGTGCGTGTCCATTTCTGAGCATATTGTGGCAATCAGTGGCCACTGATAGAAAATAATTTCACTTCAACATGATTAATTTTGGCTTTTAAGCGTTGCAGCGGTCCCTCGACACTGTGTTGAGGGATGATGGCCTGTTGTTTGCCCATCGGCAGGAGGTGACCCGTGGAAAACGATGGGATCGGTTGGCGGGGGGGGGGGGTGGATTTAAAGCACAGTTACACGTCACTGAATATTAGCTGAAAAAAATGTATACAACTGCTGTTTGTGATTTTTCTTTTGTAGGTCAATCAATCAATTTTATGAATGCATAAGAATGGCACACTTATTTAAGGACAGTTACGCCTTAGTTACGCCAAATCATGTTTAGAACAGCCATCCTCTCTCTGCCCTACTCTCTCCAACTGCCAAGAGTGACTGACCCCAGTTGCCTGACAACAGCCAGCCAGCCAGGACAAACTAACAAATGAAAACTCTCAATGCATTGTGATGTTTAGTAATTGGCATTATCTAAAAGGAAATTTTGGACAACTGGCTTTGGAATTTTTTTTCCACAAAGAAGATTAAGGCAAACTGCTTGGACGTAGAGCAAGGAAATGTATGTATTTTGTTTGTGTTCATGGAGCACTCTAAAGTGTTTAAAAGTAAAGAGTGCAGCAGCAAACATTTGGCTCATAAGACCATTCTCGGTGCTATATCAAATCTAATTTGAGTAAAGCTTCAACCATGTAATCCCACTTCACATATGAACACAGGCCCGGTATCATTCCACATTTGTGAGTAAGGATTCATGTCGTCCAACATCCCATAATGAACACAGGGTTAGGTTAGGGTTAGGTATGTGCTGTTGGTTGATGTTCTCTTTTATTATGTGTGAGTGAATTTCTCTATGCTGCAGCTAAAACTTCATTGTTCGGTGAGGCATTGTGATGAGCACTTCTTGCACTTTAGGAACTATATATATATATATATATATATATATATATATATATATATATAATATATATATATAAATATATATATATATATAATAATTTAAATTATTATTTATTTATTTTTCTCCTTGGTTTATGTCTGAGGAGTCTTCCTTAAGGAGAGTTCTGGTTTCCAATGTGTAAAGAGAGACATAACATGGCTATCATTCATGGTCTGTTCTATTTTGTTTTGTGGGGTATTAAGGACCTTCCACGGCTTGCCTTGGGAGGCAAGAATAAGATTTATTTAAGAAGTATTTATCAAATTTAAACCATTGGCTACAATGTAAATTGTAGCCTGTACCTTTGTGATTTTTGTTGGTTCTGTAAATTGCAACACAAAAACCATATGGCACTGGTGTGGGACTTCTGGTTTACTGGAACGGGGTTCAACTCCCTGCAGTGCCCTGCTCAATGTGTTGGATTTACATCTGTTTTTTTTTTATTTTCAGCTCATTGTGTTTCCTTTTCATAGATGATAGCCCCTGGGTTCTTTATGGTTTGTACTCTCTAGTTATGTTAAATTATTTATTAAAGGACGGGTGAATTAAATTTATTTTTTCACACACCCATGGTAATTAAAAAATGTGAAATGTTTCACTTGCGTAATTCAAAATTCCATAAATCTATTTTTTAATTTTCTGTAAAGAAAATGTTCTGCGGCCTGATGAACGTCCTGATAAACTATCAAATGAAATGTCTTTTTCTTGTCAAATATATAGGTGGTAGCTATAAATGTGTCATCAGCTGAATCGATTATGAAAAATAATTGTTGAATGTGTTAAAGTTAAGCATTAGTTACAGCCCTACTAAATGACCTTGTCCAAAAAAAATTCAAGGACAAAGACCGATATCCTGTTCTTTGTCCAGCACTAGTCCTCCTAGATCAGTGGTTTTCAACCATTTTTCACACCAGGGCCCACTATTTATTCAGAATTTGAGCCGCGGATGACCACCATCTGATGACATTTTAGCCCCACAGACCTCAAAGCTAAAGATTTTATTTTGCTTTTTTCCCACAATGCCAGGCTGAATTTGGGAAACAAAACACTCAAAGATACAGATCAAAATGATGTTCTTGCCATGTTTTGTCATTTTTCAAAAATCCTCAAAATGATGAAAAACTTTTTTTTTTTTTTCAAAATTTTCGAAAATCCTGAAAAATGCTCAAAACAATGAAAAACAGCATGCTGTGCTAGACCTTAAGGCTATAGCCTTGCATTTTTGCCAGGTTTCATCATTCTTCGAAAATCCTCAAAAATCCTCAATGATGAAAAACGGTAAGGCTATAGCCTTGCATTTTTGCGAAATTTCAACGTTTTTTCGAAAATGCTCAATGCTGTGCAAGACCGTAAGGCTATAGCCTTGCGTTTTTGCCAGATTTCGGCATTTTTGTCATTTTTTGAAAATCTTCAAAATGATGAAAAAAACATAAGACTATAGCCTTTGCGTTTTTTCAAAATTTGGATTTTTTTCGAAAATGCTCAAAAATGCTCAAAACGGTGAAAAACGGCATGCTGAGCAAGACTGTAATGCTATACCCTTGCGCTTTTGCCAGATTTCCTCATTTTTCGAAAATCTTCAAAATGATGAAAAAACGTAAGGCTATAGCCTTGCGTTTTTTCGAAATTTTGACATTTTTTCGAAAATGCTCAAAAATGCTCAAAATGGTGAAAAATGGCATGCTGAGCAAGACTGTAATGCTATACTAGGGTTTAATATTTTTCCCGAATTTGGCCCATTTTACATCCCGGGATTTTGCCGTTGATCTCCCGGGCCCTCCCGGGAATTCCCGTAAAAAAGAAAAGATAGAAAAAAAGTCCCCCTAAAATGCTTTTATATGCAGATACTTAATATTCATAGAATAGTCATATTTGATTGTTTTAAACGTTTCATTTGACCAAAATACGAGCATTATCAAATACAAATATTAATAATGTAGCACGCAAAACACGCATAGGCTATAATTCGTCATTTTTCGAAAATCTTCAAAATGATGAAAAAAACGTAAGGCTATAGCCTTACCGTTTTCCATGATTTTGAGCGATTTCGAAAAATGACGAAAACTGGCAAAAACGCAAGGCTATAGCCTTACGGTCTTGCACAGCATGCCGTTTTTCATCATTTTGAGCATTTTTGAGCATTTTCGAAAAATGGCGAAATTTTGAAAAAAGCGTAAGGCTATAGCCTTACCGTTTTTCATGATTTTGAGCGATTTCGAAAAATGACGAAAACTGGCAAAAATGCAAGGCTATAGCCTTACGGTCTTGCACAGCATGCCGTTTTTCATCATTTTGAGCATTTTTGAGCATTTTCGAAAAATGTCGAAATTTTGAAAAAAGCGTAAGGCTATAGCCTTACCGTTTTTTCATGATTTTGAAGATTTTCGAAAAATGACGAAAACTGGCAAAAAAGCAAGGCTATAGCCTTACGGTCTTGCACAGCATGCCGTTTTTCATCATTTTGAGCATTTTTGAGCATTTTCGAAAAATGTCGAAATTTTAAAAAAAAGCGTAAGGCTATAGCCTTACCGTTTTTCATGATTTTGAGCGATTTCGAAAAATGACGAAAACTGGCAAAAACGCAAGGCTATAGCCTTACGGTCTTGCACAGCATGCCGTTTTTCATCATTTTGAGCATTTTTGAGCATTTTTTCAAAAATGTCGAAATTTTGAAAAAAGCGTAAGGCTATAGCCTTACCGTTTTTCATGATTTTGAGCGATTTCGAAAAATGACGAAAACTGGCAAAAACGCAAGGCTATAGCCTTATGGTCTTGAACAGCATGCCGTTTTTCATCATTTTGAGCATTTTTGAGCATTTTCGAAAAATGTTGAAATTTTGAAAAAAGCGTAAGGCTATAGCCTTACCGTTTTTCATGATTTTGAGCGATTTCGAAAAATGACGAAAACTGGCAAAAACGCAAGGCTATAGCCTTACGGTCTTGCACAGCATGCCGTTTTTCATCATTTTGAGCATTTTTGAGCATTTTCGAAAAATGTCGAAATTTTGAAAAAAGCGTAAGGCTATAGCCTTACCGTTTTTCATGATTTTGAGCGATTTCGAAAAATGACGAAAACTGGCAAAAACGCAAGGCTATAGCCATACGGTCTTGCACAGCATGCCGTTTTTCATCATTTTGAGCATTTTTGAGCATTTTCGAAAAATGTCGAAATTTTGAAAAAAGCGTAAGGCTATAGCCTTACCGTTTTTCATGAGTTTGAGCGATTTCGAAAAATGACGAAAACTGGCAAAAACGCAAGGCTATAGCCTTACGGTCTTGCACAGCATGCCGTTTTTCATCATTTTGAGCATTTTTGAGCATTTTCGAAAAATGTCGAAATTTTGAAAAAAGCGTAAGGCTATAGCCTTACCGTTTTTCATGATTTTGAGCGATTTCGAAAAATGACGAAAACTGGCAAAAACGCAAGGCTATAGCCTTACGGTTTGCACAGCATGACATTTTTCATCATTTTGAGCATTTTTGAGCATTTTCGAAAAATGGTGAAATTTTGAAAAAAGCGTAAGGCTATAGTCTTACCGTTTTTCATGATTTTGAGCGATTTTGAAAAATGACGAAAACTGGCAAAAACGCAGGGCTATAGCCTTACGGTCTTGCACAGCATGCGTTTTTCATCATTTTGAGCATTTTTGAGCATTTTCGAAAAATGTCGAAATTTTGAAAAAAGCGTAAGGCTATAGCCTTACCGTTTTTCATGATTTTGAGCGATTTCGAAAAATGACGAAAACTGGCAAAAACGCAAGGCTATAGCCTTACGTTCTTGCACAGCATGACGTTTTTCATCATTTTGAGCATTTTTGAGCATTTTCGAAAAATGACGCAATTTTGAAAAAAGCGTAAGGCTATAGCCTTACCGTTTTTCATGATTTTGAGCGATTTCGAAAAATGACGAAAACTGGCAAAAACGCAAGGCTATAGCCTTACGGTCTTGCACAGCATGCCGTTTTTCATCATTTTGAGCATTTTTGAGCATTTTCGAAAAATGTCGAAATTTTGAATAAAGCGTAAGGCTATAGCCTTACCGTTTTTCATGATTTTGAGCGATTTCGAAAAATGACGAAAACTGGCAAAAACGCAAGGCTATAGCCTTACGGTCTTGCACAGCATGCCGTTTTTCATCATTTTGAGCATTTTTGAGCATTTTCGAAAAATGTCGAAATTTTGAAAAAAGCGTAAGGCTATAGCCTTACCAGTTTTTCATGATTTTGAGCGATTTCGAAAAATGACGAAAACTGGCAAAAACGCAAGGCTATAGCCTTACGGTTTGCACAGCATGACGTTTTTCATCATTTTGAGCATTTTTGAGCATTTTCGAAAAATGGCGAAATTTTGAAAAAAGCGTAAGGCTATAGCCTTACTGTTTTTCATGATTTTGAGCGATTTCGAAAAATGACGAAAACTGGCAAAAACGCAAGGCTATAGCCTTACGGTCTTGCACAGCATGCCGTTTTTCATCATTTTGAGCATTTTTGAAAAATGTCGAAATTTTGAAAAAAGCGTAAGGCTATAGCCTTACCGTTTTTCATGATTTTGAGCGATTTCGAGAAATGACGAAAACTGGCAAAAACGCAAGGCTATAGCCTTACGGTCTTGCACAGCATGCCGTTTTTCATCATTTTGAGCATTTTTGAGCATTTTCGAAAAATGTCGAAATTTTGAAAAAAGCGTAAGGCTATAGCCTTACCGTTTTTCATGATTTTGAGCGATTTCGAAAGATGACGAAAACTGGCAAAAACGCAAGGCTATAGCCTTACGGTCTTGCACAGCATGCCGTTTTTCATCATTTTGAGCATTTTTGAGCATTTTCGAAAAATGTCGAAATTTTGAAAAAAGCGTAAGGCTATAGCCTTACCGTTTTTCATGATTTTGAGCGATTTCGAAAAATGACGAAAACTGGCAAAAACGCAAGGCTATAGCCTTACGGTCTTGCACAGCATGCCGTTTTTCATCATTTTGAGCATTTTTGAGCATTTTCGAAAAATGTCGAAATTTTGAAAAAAGCGTAAGGCTATAGCCTTACCGTTTTTCATGATTTTGAGCGATTTCGAAAAATGACGAAAACTGGCAAAAACGCAAGGCTATAGCCTTACGGTTTGCACAGCATGACATTTTTCATCATTTTGAGCATTTTTGAGCATTTTCGAAAAATGGTGAAATTTTGAAAAAAGCGTAAGGCTATAGTCTTACCGTTTTTCATGATTTTGAGCGATTTTGAAAAATGACGAAAACTGGCAAAAACCAAGGCTATAGCCTTACGTTCTTGCACAGCATGACGTTTTTCATCATTTTGAGCATTTTTGAGCATTTTCGAAAAATGACGCAATTTTGAAAAAAGCGTAAGGCTATAGCCTTACCGTTTTTCATGATTTTGAGCGATTTCGAAAAATGACGAAAACTGGCAAAAACGCAAGACTATAGCCTTACTTTCTTGCACAGCATGCCGTTTTTCATCATTTTGAGCATTTTTGAGCATTTTCGAAAAATGTCGAAATTTTGAAAAAAGCGTAAGGCTATAGCCTTACCGTTTTTCATGATTTTGAGCGATTTCGAAAAATGACGAAAACTGGCAAAAACGCAAGGCTATAGCCTTACGGTTTTGCACAGCATGCCGTTTTTCATCATTTTGAGCATTTTTGAGCATTTTCGAAAAATGTCGAAATTTTGAAAAAAGCGTAAGGCTATAGCCTTACCGTTTTTCATGATTTTGAGCGATTTCGAAAAATGACGAAAACTGGCAAAAACGCAAGGCTATAGCCTTACGGTCTTGAACAGCATGCCGTTTTTCATCATTTTGAGCATTTTTGAGCATTTTCGAAAAATGTCGAAATTTTGAAAAAAGCGTAAGGCTATAGCCTTACCGTTTTTCATGATTTTGAGCGATTTCGAAAAATGACGAAAACTGGCAAAAACGCAAGGCTATAGCCTTACGGTTTGCACAGCATGACATTTTTTCATCATTTTGAGCATTTTTGAGCATTTTCGAAAAATGGTGAAATTTTGAAAAAAGCGTAAGGCTATAGCCTTACCGTTTTTCATGATTTTGAGCGATTTCGAAAAATGACGAAAACTGGCAAAAACGCAAGACTATAGCCTTACGTTCTTGCACAGCATGCCGTTTTTCATCATTTTGAGCATTTTTGAGCATTTTCGAAAAATGTCGAAATTTTGAAAAAAGCGTAAGGCTATAGCCTTACCGTTTTTCATGATTTTGAGCGATTTCGAAAAATGACGAAAACTGGCAAAAACGCAAGGCTATAGCCTTACGGTTTGCATAGCATGCCGTTTTTCATCATTTTGAGCATTTTTGAGCATTTTCGAAAAATGTCGAAATTTTGAAAAAAGCGTAAGGCTATAGCCTTACCGTTTTTCATGATTTTGAGCGATTTCGAAAAATGACGAAAACTGGCAAAAACGCAAGACTATAGCCTTACTTACTTGCACAGCATGCCGTTTTTCATCATTTGAGCATTTTTTTGAAAAATGTCGAAATTTTGAAAAAAGCGTAAGGCTATAGCCTTACCGTTTTTCATGATTTTGAGCGATTTCGAAAAATGACGAAAACTGGCAAAAACGCAAGGCTATAGCCTTACGGTTTGCACAGCATGACATTTTTCATCATTTTGAGCATTTTTGAGCATTTTCGAAAAATGGTGAAATTTTGAAAAAAGCGTAAGGCTATAGCCTTACCGTTTTTCATGATTTTGAGCGATTTTGAAAAATGACGAAAACTGGCAAAAACGCAAGGCTATAGCCTTACGTTCTTGCACAGCATGCCGTTTTTCATCATTTTGAGCATTTTTGAGCATTTTCGAAAAATGTCGAAATTTTGAAAAAAGCGTAAGGCTATAGCCTTACCGTTTTTCATGATTTTGAGCGATTTCGAAAAATGACGAAAACTGGCAAAAACGCAAGGCTATAGCCTTACGTTCTTGCACAGCATGACGTTTTTCATCATTTTGAGCATTTTTGAGCATTTTCGAAAAATGTCGCAATTTTGAAAAAAGCGTAAGGCTATAGCCTTACCGTTTTTCATGATTTTGAGCGATTTCGAAAAATGACGAAAACTGGCAAAAACGCAAGACTATAGCCTTACTTTCTTGCACAGCATGCCGTTTTTCATCATTTTGAGCATTTTTGAAAAATGTCGAAATTTTGAAAAAAGCGTAAGGCTATAGCCTTACCGTTTTTCATGATTTTGAGCGATTTCGAAAAATGACGAAAACTGGCAAAAACGCAAGGCTATAGCCTTACGGTCTTGCACAGCATGCCGTTTTTCATCATTTTGAGCATTTTTGAGCATTTTCGAAAAATGTCGAAATTTTGAAAAAAGCGTAAGGCTATAGCCTTACCGTTTTTCATGATTTTGAGTGATTTCGAAAAATGACGAAAAATGGCAAAAGCGCAAGGCTATAGCCTTACGGTCTTGCACAGCATGCCGTTTTTCATCATTTTGAGCATTTTTGAGCATTTTCGAAAAATGTTGAAATTTTGAAAAAAGCATAAGGCTATAGCCTTACCGTTTTTCATGATTTTGAGCGATTTTGAAAAATGACGAAAACTGGCAAAAACGCAAGGCTATAGCCTTACGGTCTTGCACAGCATGCCGTTTTTCATCATTTTGAGCATTTTTGAGCATTTTCGAAAAATGTCGAAATTTTGAAAAAAGCGTAAGGCTATAGCCTTACCGTTTTTCATGATTTTGAGCGATTTCGAAAAATGACGAAAACTGGCAAAAACGCAAGGCTATAGCCTTACGTTCTTGCACAGCATGACGTTTTTCATCATTTTGAGCATTTTTGAGCATTTTCGAAAAATGACGCAATTTTGAAAAAAGCGTAAGGCTATAGCCTTACCGTTTTTCATGATTTTGAGCGATTTCGAAAAATGACGAAAACTGGCAAAAACGCAAGGCTATAGCCTTACGGTCTTGCACAGCATGCCGTTTTTCATCATTTTGAGCATTTTTGAAAAATGTCAAAATTTTGAAAAAAGCGTAAGGCTATAGCCTTACCGTTTTTCATGATTTTGAGCGATTTCGAAAAATGACGAAAACTGGCAAAAACGCAAGGCTATAGCCTTACGGTCTTGCACAGCATGCCGTTTTTCATCATTTTGAGCATTTTTGAGCATTTTCGAAAAATGTCGAAATTTTGAAAAAAGCGTAAGGCTATAGCCTTACCGTTTTTCATGATTTTGAGCGATTTCGAAAAATGACGAAAACTGGCAAAAAACGCAAGGCTATAGCCTTACGGTCTTGCACAGCATGCCGTTTTTCATCATTTTGAGCATTTTTGAGCATTTTCGAAAAATGTCGAAATTTTGAAAAAAGCGTAAGGCTATAGCCTTACCGTTTTTCATGATTTTGAGCGATTTCGAAAAATGACGAAAACTGGCAAAAACGCAAGGCTATAGCCTTACGGTCTTGCACAGCATGCCGTTTTTCATCATTTAGAGCATTTTTGAGCATTTTCGAAAAATGTCGAAATTTTGAAAAAAGCGTAAGGCTATAGCCTTACCGTTTTTCATGATTTTGAGCGATTTCGAAAAATGACGAAAACTGGCAAAAACGCAAGGCTATAGCCTTACGGTCTTGAACAGCATGCCGTTTTTCATCATTTTGAGCATTTTTGAGCATTTTCGAAAAATGTCGAAATTTTGAAAAAAGCATAAGGCTATAGTCTTACCGTTTTTCATGATTTTGAGCGATTTTGAAAAATGACGAAAACTGGCAAAAACGCAGGGCTATAGCCTTACTTCTTAAACAGCATGCGTTTTTCATCATTTTGAGCATTTTTGAGCATTTTCGAAAAATGTCGAAATTTTGAAAAAAGCGTAAGGCTATAGCCTTACCGTTTTTCATGATTTTGAGCGATTTCGAAAAATGACGAAAACTGGCAAAAACGCAAGGCTATAGCCTTACGGTCTTGCACAGCATGACGTTTTTCATCATTTTGAGCATTTTTGAGCATTTTCGAAAAATGTCGCAATTTTGAAAAAAGCGTAAGGCTATAGCCTTACCGTTTTTCATGATTTTGAGCGATTTCGAAAAATGACGAAAACTGGCAAAAACGCAAGACTATAGCCTTACTTTCTTGCACAGCATGCCGTTTTTCATCATTTTGAGCATTTTTGAAAAATGTCGAAATTTTGAAAAAAGCGTAAGGCTATAGCCTTACCGTTTTTCATGATTTTGAGCGATTTCGAAAAATGACGAAAACTGGCAAAAACGCAAGGCTATAGCCTTACGGTCTTGCACAGCATGCCGTTTTTCATCATTTTGAGCATTTTTGAGCATTTTCGAAAAATGTCGAAATTTTGAAAAAAGCGTAAGGCTATAGCCTTACCGTTTTTCATGATTTTGAGTGATTTCGAAAAAATGACGAAAAATGGCAAAAGCGCAAGGCTATAGCCTTACGGTCTTGCACAGCATGCCGTTTTTCATCATTTTGAGCATTTTTGAGCATTTTCGAAAAATGTCGAAATTTTGAAAAAAGCGTAAGGCTATAGCCTTACCGTTTTTCATGATTTTGAGCGATTTCGAAAAATGACGAAAACTGGCAAAAACGCAAGGCTATAGCCTTACGGTTTTGCACAGCATGCCGTTTTTCATCATTTTGAGCATTTTTGAGCATTTTCGAAAAATGTCGAAATTTTGAAAAAAGCGTAAGGCTATAGCCTTACCGTTTTTCATGATTTTGAGCGATTTCGAAAAATGACGAAAACTGGAAAAAACGCAAGGCTATAGCCTTACGGTCTTGCACAGCATGCCGTTTTTTCATCATTTTGAGCATTTTTGAGCATTTTCGAAAAATGTTGAAATTTTGAAAAAAGCGTAAGGCTATAGCCTTACCGTTTTTCATGATTTTGAGCGATTTCGAGAAATGACGAAAACTGGCAAAAACGCAAGGCTATAGCCTTACGGTCTTGCACAGCATGCCGTTTTTCATCATTTTGAGCATTTTGAGCATTTTCGAAAAATGTCGAAATTTTGAAAAAAGCGTAAGGCTATAGCCTTACCGTTTTTCATGATTTTGAGCGATTTCGAAAAATGACGAAAACTGGCAAAAACGCAAGGCTATAGCCTTACGGTCTTGCACAGCATGCCGTTTTTCATCATTCTGAGCATTTTTGAGCATTTTCGAAAAATGTCGAAATTTTGAAAAAAGCGTAAGGCTATAGCCTTACCGTTTTTCATGATTTTGAGCGATTTCGAAAAATGACGAAAACTGGCAAAAACGCAAGGCTATAGCCTTACGGTCTTGCATAGCATGCCGTTTTTCATCATTTAGAGCATTTTTGAGCATTTTCGAAAAATGTCGAAATTTTGAAAAAAGCGTAAGGCTATAGCCTTACCGTTTTTCATGATTTTGAGCGATTTCGAAAAATGACGAAAACTGGCAAAAACGCAAGGCTATAGCCTTACGGTCTTGCACAGCATGCCGTTTTTAATCATTTTGAGCATTTTTGAGCATTTTCGAAAAATGTCGAAATTTTGAAAAAAGCGTAAGGCTATAGCCTTACCGTTTTTCATGATTTTGAGCGATTTCGAAAAATGACGAAAACTGGCAAAAACGCAAGGCTATAGCCTTACGGTTTGCACAGCATGACATTTTTCATCATTTTGAGCATTTTTGAGCATTTTCGAAAAATGGCGAAATTTTGAAAAAAGCGTAAGGCTATAGCCTTACCGTTTTTCATGATTTTGAGCGATTTCGAAAAATGACGAAAACTGGCAAAAACGCAAGGCTATAGCCTTACGGTCTTGCACAGCATGCGTTTTTCATCATTTTGAGCATTTTTGAGCATTTTCGAAAAATGTCGAAATTTTGAAAAAAGCGTAAGGTTATAGCCTTACCGTTTTTCATGATTTTGAGCGATTTCGAAAAATGACGAAAACTGGCAAAAACGCAAGGCTATAGCCTTACGTTCTTGCACAGCATGCCGTTTTTCATCATTTTGAGCATTTTTGAGCATTTTCGAAAAATGACGCAATTTTGAAAAAAGCGTAAGGCTATAGCCTTACCGTTTTTCATGATTTTGAGCGATTTCGAAAAATGACGAAAACTGGCAAAAACGCAAGACTATAGCCTTACTTTCTTGCACAGCATGCCGTTTTTCATCATTTTGAGCATTTTCGAAAAATGTCGAAATTTTGAAAAAAGCGTAAGGCTATAGCCTTACCGTTTTTCATGATTTTGAGCGATTTCGAAAAATGACGAAAACTGGCAAAAACGCAAGGCTATAGCCTTACGGTCTTGCACAGCATGCCGTTTTTCATCATTTTGAGCATTTTTGAGCATTTTCGAAAAATGTCGAAATTTTGAAAAAAGCGTAAGGCTATAGCCTTACCGTTTTTCATGATTTTGAGCGATTTCGAAAAATGACGAAAACTGGCAAAAACGCAAGGCTATAGCCTTACGGTCTTGCACAGCATGCCGTTTTTCATCATTTTGAGCATTTTTGAGCATTTTCGAAAAATGTCGAAATTTTGAAAAAAGCGTAAGGCTATAGCCTTACCGTTTTTCATGATTTTGAGCGATTTCGAAAAATGACGAAAACTGGCAAAAACGCAAGGCTATAGCCTTACGGTTTGCACAGCATGACGTTTTTCATCATTTTGAGCATTTTTGAGCATTTTCGAAAAATGGCGAAATTTTGAAAAAAGCGTAAGGCTATAGCCTTACCGTTTTTCATGATTTTGAGCGATTTTAAAAAATGACGAAAACTGGCAAAAACGCAAGGCTATAGCCTTACGGTCTTGCACAGCATGCCGTTTTTCATCATTTTGAGCATTTTTGAGCATTTTCGAAAAATGTCGAAATTTTGAAAAAAGCGTAAGGCTATAGCCTTACGGTCTTGCATAGCATGCCGTTTTTCATCATTTTGAGCATTTTTTAGCATTTTCGAAAAATGTCGAAATTTTGAAAAAAGCATAAGGCTATAGTCTTACCGTTTTTCATGATTTTGAGCGATTTCGAAAATGACGAAAACTGGCAAAAACGCAAGGCTATAGCCTTACGTTCTTGCACAGCATGACGTTTTTCATCATTTTGAGCATTTTTGAGCATTTTCGAAAAATGACGCAATTTTGAAAAAAGCGTAAGGCTATAGCCTTACCGTTTTTCATGATTTTGAGCGATTTCGAAAAATGACGAAAACTGGCAAAAACGCAAGACTATAGCCTTACTTTCTTGCACAGCATGCCGTTTTTCATCATTTTGAGCATTTTCGAAAAATGTCGAAATTTTGAAAAAAGCGTAAGGCTATAGCCTTACCGTTTTTCATGATTTTGAGCGATTTCGAAAAATGACGAAAACTGGCAAAAACGCAAGGCTATAGCCTTACGGTCTTGCACAGCATGCCGTTTTTCATCATTTTGAGCATTTTTGAGCATTTCGAAAAATGTCGAAATTTTTGAAAAAAGCGTAAGGCTATAGCCTTACCGTTTTTCATGATTTAGAGTGATTTTCGAAAAATGACGAAAAATGGCAAAACGCAAGGCTATAGCCTTACGGTCTTGCACAGCATGCCGTTTTTCATCATTTTGAGCATTTTTGAGCATTTTCGAAAAATGGTGAAATTTTGAAAAAAGCGTAAGGCTATAGCCTTACCGTTTTTCATGATTTTGAGCGATTTCGAAAAATGACGAAAACTGGCAAAAACGCAAGGCTATAGCCTTACGTTCTTAAACAGCATGCATTTTTCATCATTTTGAGCATTTTTGAGCATTTTCGAAAAATGTCGAAATTTTGAAAAAAGCGTAAGGCTATAGCCTTACCGTTTTTCATGATTTTGAGCGATTTCGAAAAATGACGAAAACTGGCAAAAACGCAAGGCTATAGCCTTACGTTCTTGCACAGCATGACGTTTTTCATCATTTTGAGCATTTTTGAGCATTTTCGAAAAATGGCGCAATTTTGGAAAAAGCGTAAGGCTATAGCCTTACCGTTTTTCATGATTTTGAGCGATTTCAAAAAATGACGAAAACTGGCAAAAACGCAAGGCTATAGCCTTACTTTCTTGCACAGCATGCCGTTTTTCATCATTTTGAGCATTTTCGAAAAATGTCGAAATTTTGAAAAAAGCGTAAGGCTATAGCCTTACCGTTTTTCATGATTTTGAGCGATTTCGAAAAATGACGAAAACTGGCAAAAACGCAAGGCTATAGCCTTACGGTCTTGCACAGCATGCCGTTTTTCATCATTTTGAGCATTTTTGAGCATTTTCGAAAAATGTCGAAATTTTGAAAAAAGCGTAAGGCTAAAGCCTTACCGTTTTTCATGATTTTGAGCGATTTCGAAAAATGACGAAAACTGGCAAAAACGCAAGGCTATAGCCTTACGGTCTTGCACAGCATGCCGTTTTTTCATCATTTTGAGCATTTTTGAGCATTTTCGAAAAATGTCGAAATTTTGAAAAAAGCGTAAGGCTATAGCCTTACCGTTTTTCATGATTTTGAGCGATTTCGAAAAATGACGAAAACTGGCAAAAACGCAAGGCTATAGCCTTACGGTTTGCATAGCATGCCGTTTTTCATCATTTTGAGCATTTTTGAGCATTTTTGAAAAATGTTGAAATTTTGAAAAAAGCGTAAGGTATAGCCTTACCGTTTTTTCATGATTTTGAGCGATTTCGAAAAATGACGAAAACTGGCAAAAACGCAAGGCTATAGCCTTACGGTCTTGCACAGCATGCCGTTTTTCATCATTTTGAGCAATTTTTGAGCATTTTTCGAAAAATGTGAAATTTTGAAAAAAGCATAAGGCTATAGACTTACCGTTTTTCATGATTTTTGAGCGATTTCGAAAAATGACGAAAACTGGCAAAAACGCAAGGCTATAGCCTTACGGTCTTGCACAGCATGCCGTTTTTCATCATTTTGAGCATTTTTGAGCATTTTCGAAAAATGTCGAAATTTTGAAAAAAGCGTAAGGCTATAGCCTTACCGTTTTTTTCATGATTTTGAGCGATTTCGAAAAATGACGAAAACTGGCAAAAATGCAAGGCTATAGCCTTACGGTCTTGCACAGCATGCCGTTTTTCATCATTTTGAGCAATTTTGAGCATTTTCGAAAAATGTCGAAATTTTGAAAAAAGCGTAGGCTATAGCCTTACCGTTTTTCATGATTTTGAGCGATTTTTCGAAAAATGACGAAAACTGGCAAAAACGCAAGCTATAGCCTTACTTTCTTGCACAG